>JABFEA020000085.1:6616826-6634233 GCA_019775915.2 Cyphomyrus plagiostoma
GTTGCTTCTGGGATAGGCTCCGGACCCCCCGCGACCCAGTAGGATAAGTGGTTTGGAAAATGGATGGATGGATGGATTTTCAAAGTGTTAGTTATCCTAATTCTCAGTAGGTCTCATAATGGAATAGTGTAGCACAAAGTCTTAACCATAATGATGCATAATGGTTAAACGTCATCACTTTTACACCTACTTCATTAATGACCTTCTGCGTGGTTTATCACCAATGTCTGTGAAGTTCAGCTAGAATCTCGGGAGTCGGCGTTCGTAGTCTTACATGTGCCATGCAAAACCACCACAGCTGAAATACATTTATGATGAATTTTTTCAATAATTACTCACAGCTAGCTATTGCGGTCATTTACTTTGGCCAAGAACTTTAGCATTTTAAAAAACAACTACTCCTGTCATTTTGAGTAATATCTATAATTATGCTACAATAAAATTATCCCTGTAGCTTTACATGAAAATTATAGTAGGCTTCCAGTTGGCTTAATATTAACATGTGAGTCTAAAAATAAAAATAATACCAGAGGATAATAGTTTCACAATAAAAGGGTGAGGCAGGACAGTTTCTGTCAAACAATCCCATAAATTCTCCAACACAGAATAGAAATGTTTTGAAATCCAGACCAGCTAAAATCTGCTCATCATCTTTACCACTGTTCCATCTCTTGCAATAGAGTTACACCCCTTATCATGCAGGGTTACCCAAAAGAGACCTTGAAGCAGCACATTTGTCCACTGTGATTCTCACTGTGACCTGCTGCAATCTCAGGTTCAAAAAGAACTATAATGACTCACTGAAGCTCAATATTTAATTGACTTCCTGAAATTGGCGGGACTTAATCACGAACTTCTTACAGCAAATAACATTCTGTGATGGCAGTGTGAGGAAAGAGTCATATAAAGAACAAATCGACTTTATAGGTATCACGCACGGTAGAACCAAAGGACATGGAATGTAAAATATAATATTTGATATTCCTTAGAATCCATTAGGAGGGACCATAACGGAAGTGTGGCGGTGCTGCGCAAGGCTGCACCGATGATTCCTTGCTTTTGAATAATCCATAGTGCCAAGAGGGTCTTGCAAATTAGAATTAATTTGCAAAGTATGCTTCTAACTATGGTAATGTGGACAAAAAAGAGAGCAAATTACCTATTACTCAACAAACAGAGTGACGAGCAAATTGGTTTATGAATCACCAACCCAGACTGTCTTATTCCGTGTCAGACTAGCAGGGAATTATATCTAAAATAATACCAACCCTGAAACAGCTCAAATGTCAGGTCTAGTCGGCTCTGTTCACCCACACGTTTCTTCTTGTTTATTTATTTATTTTTTTCTAAATTGCCATGATTCTCAGAGACGCCGGCTTGGTATCTTATGATGTCATGGAGATCTAACAGAGGACCTGCGGTCGTTACTTTGAGCTTTTTCCAATGAAGATTTCTGCGAAAAAGCATCATCTCTTAGCTACCTTTACCAATTCTCGGCGAAGACGGGGAAACGCACAGCTGTGAGGTTACAGGGGGTCATGCATAACATGCTTTGTTGGCCTTGGTAATTATTCCGCTGCCCTAATTCACGTCAGTGTCAACCCTGGGATAAACAACCACAGAAAGACCTGCTCTGGCTACTTCAAGTTCTACAAATATACATGAGAAGGAGGTGAAAGGTTGACGTGACGATTATTTTTAAGGTAAACAGTGGCCGGATTTGCCTTAACGAGCGACCTGCCTAAGTGAGCGCGCTACATGCCCTGGCTCCAGTCGTCGGTGGCCTCACAAAAACGCCGCCTGACCCAAGGTCCCCTCTCTCTTTCAGGCCTCAGTCAAGAAACCCAGCATTTGTTGGAGGTACCTTGCTACCCAATGACAGATCCCCTCCAGAATGGAGGCACGTGTGTTTAACGGCATTGCTAAAAGACCAAACCCTCAATCCCGATAAAACTTTTAAGCAACATTCAGGCATAAAAATTAACTGTAATACAGCTGTCTGCTTTACCTTCTATATTTAATTATTTTGACTAAAAATAGTCCGGGTACATGACTGTTAATGTCTATACTTGGTATTTTTCTTCTTTTTTTTCAGGCTTGCTTTAAATGTTAAAACAAAGGCAGGGTGAGGGAGCTTATGGCGCTAGCTTCATGGGGAGAGGAGCGATGGGGATTCTGCGGCCTGCTGCTGTTTTGTTTTCATTGCTAAAGCGTCTTGATTTGTCATTGTTACCGACGGTAATTTGAAAGGCGTGGAGTTAACTGCGGCGATGGATTATTTCTGCCAATTGTCAGCAAAGTGTTTCCAGTTCATTCTTTCTTCAAAGGAACCCGATAAATCCATTCAGTCGCATAAATCAGCGTCTGCACATTGCACATAACGTAATGGTTTTAGCTTTTTAAACTTTAGTTTAGTTGTCCGCCTAGTAATTTATTGGTAAATCCACATCAATTCCGCTTCATTTTTATATGGAGAGATGTTTCCTGCGTTCATATGACTCGCCACAAACATCCAGTTTATAGTTATATTGACAGTAGGCATAGCAGTGTTTTAATTCATTTTTTATGTTTGTAAATCAAGGTCAGCAAGCACAGTAAGTCACAACAAAGTTAAAGAAATAGCCAAGGACTGCAGATATAGTAGATCCACAATGTCAGTGATTCATGCTCGCCAAATTAAATGAGGGCTTGTGACATCACTGAGACACGAAGGGAAGGTCTATGTGTGCTAATATCTTCGTTGGGGGGGCACCAGATTCAGGACTGGTACTTAGCCTTCAGACTCTATATTGCTTGTTTGTTTGTGTATGTGCCCATGTGTGTATGTGCCCGTGTGTGTGCATGTGTGTGTGTGTGTGTGTGTGTGTGTAGTCTAGGTATACATTCCATTTTCAAGACCAAACGTCCCCACAATGTGATAAAAACCTATTATTGCTTATGTGGAAACCATTTTTTTGATCACCACAAGGGAAAACTAAATTTTCTGGGAATTTGCGTTTTGCCCACAGAAATGAATAAACGGTCCCCACAAGGATATGAAAACAGGTCTATGTGTGTTTGTGCATGTGTGCGTGCGCACGCGCGTGTGTGTGTGTATGTACACATGCGCATATGTGCATGAAGGAATGAGAGAGAACATTGAAAAGTTTTCCTGGAAATAGTTATTAATCTAGATAAGAAGAGGAAGTGTGCAGATAAATCGATAGATTTCAGACAAGAGGAGTGAAAAACCGGAGAAGGAGGAAGAGATGAGGGGAGGTTTAAGCCAAGAAAAAAGATGTGCCTGGGAGCCAGAAGCGTGTGGGTGTAGACAGTCCGGCAGAGGAGGACAGAGATTCTGTCTTCCTGTGAAGGTTGGTCTGTAGGAATGGACGGAGGGCTCACCGCTGACCAAAACAGATGCAGGCTTCCCGGTCAGTTTTGATCCATTTTTAAATATAGTGGAGGATTCTTCAGTTCAGCCTGATATGGATTAGATGCCTCCTTCAAAGTCGGCATAAGATCCCTCTGGAGGATGAGCTCTAATGGCTGGGAGGCTCCTAAACTGGCAGACCTTAAATCATCATCGCAGATATACAGGCTACGCTCCAGCTGAGGAATAGCAGACTTGACATCGCACTGGTAACAGTAACCAAACGCACCCTAATGGGAGAATCGAGATCTTTACAGTCGTGTAGGATGCTCCTCGTCGGGTATACAGAGCGTGTGCATTCAGCTGAGCTGGTGTACCTTCAGAAGAGTCCATTCTTCTTGAGGGGAGCAAGCTGAGCGCCATCAAACGGGAGCCTGGCATGCTTGGCTGAACACAGGGGGCCGCTGGAGAGATACAAACCACGCGGAGCTGTCAGTCCCCCTCCACCCGTGACATGCGTGGCACTTTCTTAATAAAAAAGCATGATGGAGAGTACAAGTCTCAATGCAGCTGGGAAACGGCGAATAGAAAAACCATTTAAAACATGAGAAACATTTTGCAACAGTAAGGAAATGACAATATCAAGGTGGTGAATGGACAAGATGTAAACGGAAATGATAAATGTGTTGATTTATCCTTTTACCCACACTGACACTAATTAGTTAGTCAGCAGAGGATTGTTTTCGTTTCTTTTCCTTTTTTTCCGTTTTGTAACATCAGTGTGGAAATGTGCTCTATTTTTCTCGATTCGTATCATAGGGCTTTTCTCTCCCTCTGGTGCAGCGAGTTTAATTGTATTGATCTGAACCAGGTTGGTAATGCTGTAGGATGTGTGAGTTTGATGAAGCATAATGACTCGGAAGAATAACTACGAGGCTCTGAAAATCACAAAGGGGCCTCATTTGTGAAGAAGAAAAGCCAGCGTTGCTGGATATCTCTACTCAAATGGCAGTCAAAATACTCACAACAACCCCAAAATATTTAAGTGGTTTATACATCACTACAGAGCAGCTATGTGAGCATTAAATCGCAGGCAATTAAGGCTTTATATTGATTCATTATTAGTATTGTTGTTTGGAGCGTTTGATTGAGTCCCACGGGTCTAGATCCAATCCTGGGGTTTGTTTCTGCAAACCGATACTCAGAATCTGAGCTGGGCAATAGGTCAATCAGTCATTAACTGGGTTTTAGGGGAGATCAGGAATTGTAAATAGGAAAGGTGGGCAAGAGTCATACACAGCGCAACCATGAACTGAACCAGCTGGTGACTCAGAGAAGAGAGATGAGACCTCACAACCTGCTACAGGTCACAGGGGCTAGCTTGTAATACAGAATAGGTTCAAATAATCAGCTAACTGAAATAGTTTCGATTATGGAGATTCAGCCATCGTTCCAGGGTTTCACCTCTGATCTGGGTTCTGAACAGACATGTACAAAGGTAAATATTTTCTTGTATAAAAAAATATTAAATAAAATAAGTCAGCTCTCAACAGAAAACAGCAAACCTCTCCTTCTTTGTGTATCCGTGCATAAACCACGCTGCCCCTACAGGTCAGCTATTGTAACATTTTTATAATAGATATCAACTGAAGATCATGGGGGCATTCCACAAAGCAGAATTTAACACTTAGCTGGATAACTTAAGCCAAACATGAAAACTGTCCAATAGGAAAAGAGAAGAGTGACATTCATATTCGATTTATCCTTACATTTGGACTATCCTTGCATTTGACTTATCTGGCTAGTGAAAAAATCCAGAGGGGTGTTCCATTAAGCAGGATTTTCAAATTAGGTGGGTTAACTTAAGATAGATGTCAAGATTGCCCAATAAGAGTTTAAGTAAGGAACATTCCCATTGGACAATCATGACTTCAATCTTAAATTTATCCAGTTAACTGAGAACTCCTGTTTGGTGAAACACCCCCCTGCTTTGTGGAATACCCCCGTGATTTCCAGATGGATTAGACATTAGTGTGACCAGATATTCCATGTCAGATAGGACAGGTTGAGCTAAGAGGCTCTTGTGTTTGACTGAATAGTTCAGCTCTTCTCGTGCTTTGACTGGTTGTTTCCTTGAGTGAAAGACTCATTCAGCTGTTTCACATTAATATTAGTGACACATGCATGATTACCGGAGACTGACCAATCAGCACACAGCAAGAACTCTGTGCTTAAAGTAAAATCCAGGTCCTTTTAATTGAAATGGTAGTTTACAAATCCTGTCATAGCCCAAATTGTCCTCCCTGACATGGATTATCTGGTCACCCTATTAAACATTGAGCTTAAATAGTTGATTGTGGGGATTTACAGCCCATCCCTGGCAACTTTGCCCTTGTTTGATAGCATTAAAGGTTCAAATTGAATAAGTCCGATGTTCAGAGAATGCGGATGTGTGGCCGTGTTCAGGTCCTTAATCATGCACCTGTACATTTGAACATTGTACCTATGGTTGTTCTGAGCGTAATGTGAAGATATGCATGCTAACATGAAAATGAACACAGGGGCTAATTGAAAGTTTAAAATGAGTAATAAATGGTTGCAGTTATTCCCAGGTCCTGATCGCTTACTATTCCCTGCTTTCCATTGCAATTACTGTTACAGCAAAAGTACCTCTGCACTGCCTGCATCTGAATCAGTCCTTTCAAAAAGTGCATGTGATTTGGTGTTATGGCCGCCAGCTGTTGGGAGGAAAACAGAGCCTTTTCCATTTATGACAGGCCCCTAATCTGCACGGGCAATTTCATCTTAAATCTACAGAAAATTAGTGTGGGGGCGGGGGTGCAACATGTAACAAGGAAAACACGGCAAAGTTCAAGGACGAGGTCCGGAGTCTGCGTTCTTTTGCATTGTATACGTAAATTAAAGTCGGAATTAAGCACTCATAATGCGATTAGCGGTATTTTCAGCGCAAGCTGCGTTCTTTCAGATGCATCCGTTCATCTGTTCCAGGGGTTTTTCATTTTCCCATTAATTAAAACCGTGCGCGGTGGCGAATCTCCCCCTTCATGCCGCACTTCAGAATCTATACATAATTATACTCGTGTCCCATTCATGCATTTATCTTTTTGCTTTCGATTGAGACATCATTCTTTTGTTTAGCAGAGTGCCGTTACATTCAAGAAACGAGTTATTGGTCTCAGTGAGAGAGAGAGAGAGAGAGGATGAGAGAAGACAGCATCTGTTTTCTTGCGCTGGCTTGTTTTTCCCTTCCTCAGCGCAGGTCTCCCTCATGGATGCGCACGGCTCAGAAATAACAAGGCCGCTGGACATGTGACACCTCACATCTCTGGAATGCTGGGAAGTTTCAGACAGTCCTGTCAGCCCAGCTGGCCTTATGCAACATGCAGTACTAATGGTGTTCTCTTGCGTCAAAGCATGTAATGAAACATATATGTTAATATTACATTTTACGTATATTTCTATTGCACTTCTTACACTGATTTTTAGGAATTTCAGCTTTTACTACCACACAGAAACAAAACAAAGAGTCACCTGGCCCCTCTGCCATGTCACATGTCAGTCTGTGGCCCCTGCCTCCACGTGAGTCGCTGTCACGTAATTTCTGGAATATTCCGGCAGCTGTGAGATGCGCGGCTTGCAGGTCGTTCACGTGCTCCAAACAGGCATGTCCTGTCTCACAGAATCCCGGAGCTGCTTCACTCCTTGTTTGGGAAAATGGCAGCTCTTTCTCCCGAGTCGTGAGACACACAGAATCCGAGCCAAATAGAGTGTGAACGTGTGCACTGAACTCCACTTCACCATCTCAACTCCGAAGTCCTGACTCAGCTGAGCTGGAGCAGAACGGAAGCACTTTAAATGCGGAGGTGTCACCGCGGTTGGATAATTGAGAATTTGAGTGAGAACTATTTAATTCGGATCACATCATAAGATGAGCCGTGCACTGGGTATTGTTAGGGTGTTGTTAAGATAGGAACAGGGGATAAATGAATCCCACCAGGCCAACACTGTCGGCTCAAAAATGAGACCAAGAGCTTGAGAATGGGAGAAGGAAAATTAACAAGACAACAAGTTTGAGGTGCAGTTCTCTCCACTTGTGTTCAACTTTTTAAAAAGGCGCTTGAAAAGAATGGAAAATATCGAAGAATTCACGGTGCCACAATCCGTAACAAGACAGCAGTTTCCCCCTCATTATTAAGGAAGAAATAGATGCTATGTGTTGAGAATCTTAATACTGGTAGGCTACTCTATTCATATGTGTCTCACCCGGGTGGGCGGGGCCACGTGACCAAGCCTCCTGACGATCATCTATTTAACCCGCACTCTGACTAACTACTGTTGCGAAGTATCGTTGCTTTCATGCGCCCTACTGAGCATTCTTCCTCTCTTGTCTTTTGTGCCACATCATCTGCCCTGACCGACTTGTCTGCCCGCCTCGTCCTCCTGATCCTTGCCCTGCTCTATCTGTACATGTTTCCTGGTGTTCCTGTCTCCCCATCCTGTGCCTCCTCGTAGGATTCATCTCTCTGGTTCACGACCCTCTGCCTGCCTTCTCGACCATTGCTACTTGCCTGCCACTTTGGACTTGTCTCTGGTTTGGTTTCCCAATACATATCTGGGTCTCCAGCATCTGGGTTCAGCCTGTTCTGTTCCTCCCAGTCGTGACAATATGTTCCCTCAAACTGTCACCAGATTACAACTTAAATGGATTTCAATATAGTTTTAATGCACACTGTATGCAATTCCTACTCATTAATAACTGTATGTTACTGTACCATCAATGCTTTCTGATTAAGTACTGAAATAGTACAGGCTAGAATCTGGACAAAAAAAATCACTTTTTGGTAAAAAATAACCGAATAAAAACACAAAAATCCCAACTGCCTGCCTATTTATACTGAGATCTTTTAAACAGCCATTGGCAGGTTACGGGTAAAACAGTAGGATTTATTTAGAGAAATCCTCGATTCACCTGCCTATCCGGACTGGACAGCGATCCCAATTGCTGGCTGCTCTTCAACGCAGGATCTGCAGCATTAGGGATCACTTGGAAAGGGGAGCCGTGACATCCTTAAGCGGACCCCAGTTAATGAAGCATCGGGCTGTTGCAGCCAGCGATCGGATAAACAAGCCAAACTCACAGCCGCGCTTTGTTTAAGGTTTCCAACTCATAGATAACCCTGCATACAGCACGTAGCTTAAGATCGACAAAAAAAGTTCCCTTAAACTACATTTCAGTTTCTTACATTAAGTTGTAAACCATGAAGGAGTAACGTTAAACTGTGTTTATATATTCATCCGTTGAAGTAATGAATGCTGAATTGTCGAGTTTTAATGCACAGATCCTGTAAGAGTGTAATTTTTGTGTTAATTGCAATTACACGTAATTGTGTAATTTTAAGAGTCTTTTCAGATTAGGTGTATGCATCGCGCTAATTTACGGTTTCTAAATTTATTACTGCGGAAAAGTGGAGTATCGCCTTCTCTAGAATATTCAATCTAATGCAGAATTATGACAATCATTTGTCGTATATTCATGTTCACTTAAACATAGCAGTTGTGCTGAGGCTAATTTTACGCCAACATTAGTTTGTTTATAGCCTACCGGAATGTTATTTAACACTCGTTTTTAGTCACCGTTTACAATTATTGGTATTGCTGTAAAACACAGGACCCGGTTGTTACTCATTTCTCTCCACATGGATTTGGGGATCTCTCTGTGTCAATTGGTGAGAGTATAATGTGCTCTGTACAAGACATACAAAAGCCTGGACTTGTCAGCTGAACTTGGGAAAGTAAGAAATTTACGGGACAAATATGAGCTTATTTTCCGTGGGGGCGTCCATCTGAGAGGGTGTTACACCTTCGCAAAATCCATCTGAATTACATCAGCGCTATCAGAGAGGGCTGTTCATTTGTGTATTAAGCCAGAACGTATATCTTTTATTTTGGCTGAGGAAGTCGCAGCCTTAATCCTGCGATGTTAGAGTAGGCTATCTGCTATGTTTCCCCAAAAATGCAATGCGGAAATTTAGTTAATGACGTCATGGTTAATTTAGCTATCTGCTAGTATATATCTATTCAGCTATGTAACGCCCGGCTGTTATGTCTTAGTAAAACTTATTTTAGCATCGCAGATGGGCACTGTTCTTTTCGACGTCACGTTATGTCAATATTTCATTACAGAGAAAACAGTTATACAACTTATAATCACCGTTGATCTGTTTGCCCTCTTTTCAAGACGTTGATCGCCAGTTCAGATCGCCAGTAGGATTGAGTGTAAAACGTGAGAATTATACCAATTATTGTAGAAATAAAATGTTCATAAAACCTGCAATACTAGTAAATTATACACAAGGCATCCTACCGAAGAACACAAATGAGACGTTAGCATCTAGGGTGCTTGTGCTTATTCTTGCAGTGTGGTTACAATGCAAACTTAATGGAAATATGAAGGGAAAAGAAAGAGATCAGTCTTGTGCACCAGCTGTTTACTTGAAAGTGGTCCTGGAAACAGTGGTGGTGTTTACCACCACTCAGATCATGCATTGTCATTGGGCTCCTGTGGCTTGGGGCCCCCTATTGGCCACCATTTCTCACTACACTAAATATTAAACAAACATATCCCCCATTTAGGAGATGCTGAAGTAGCTTGTTCTGTTAACCAAATAGTTGGGTAAAATCCCCTGACTGTACCCTCTAGGTATTTATTTAGCTTCTGAAACAATTATGGGGGGTCGCACACAACAAAGCCACCCATGCCTGGGAGTGACAGACGATGACTGCACTCGTAGGAACACCGGCCAGTATCCCACCAAACGGCATTTTCAGGGGAATTTCAGACCCCGGACTCAGAATCCCGGTTGATGAAATCCTGCCATTTCCCGCACTCTCACATTTCCAAATATTTTAATATTGACTCGAGGGTGACGCTTTGATGTACGGGACAAAGAAACAAAACCAATTGAATCCATTCGTACCCTGTGGCAAGCCACCATTTCTTAAACTCCATTCATCCATCCATCATCTCCCCATCTCCTCTTGCCAGCTGAGGCTTGTGGGTATTTTCTTTATTCCCGCTATTCGCACACCTATGTAGAACTATCTTTGAGTCAGCCTTAATCAGCTCACCCTGAGTTTAAGTCTTTCTGAACACTTGCACTGCTTCTTGTAGCTCTAATAAGGGCAGAGCCATTGAAGGGACCAATTATTCAAGCCACAACTGAAGTGTTACTGTCACTGGCAATGAGCTAACTAATGTTGCGGGCGACTGTCTGGTTCCTAGGCCCTAAGTAAAGACCTAATTACAGGAACACATATCACAGCATTATCAACTCTTCAGTTCCGTTAACAAGCTTCAGACGTGGAGTTTTCTGTGCCAGTTTGAGGGACTACAACTTGCAGAATGAGGTGCTTGAAGGGTTCATCAGGAGTGAGGACTTTCTTTTTGTCTTTTGCTTGGGGTGTGGGGGCATGTCTTTTAATTTGAAATATTTTACTTTTTCTCAAGGAACAAAACAACAGAATGGAAGAGGGCCGAACACTTGAGAAGGAATGGGCCATTAAGTGACCATTAAAAGTGCTCTTGGGAAACCCACGCGGTTTTGACTTGCTGAAGATATTCAGTGTCAGTTAGTAAATGTCTTAAATCAACGACAAGAGTCACCACTTGAATGTTGTCCTAAGAGAAACAACCTCTTGCACCCCCCATTTTATCAGAAGGCTACATTAATGATGAGTTGAGAATTCACCATGGAATACATGAGCAAAGATCTGGAACTGGAACTTTGAAATGTTCTCCCTGTGAGTAGAACTTTGGTCCTGTGCTTTTTATGGCCTAACAAAGAATTGTATCCACAGGGGAAGAGAACACAAGGGGATCCGACAAAGACTTTTGGTTTCGTGGTAGACAAAACACTCAGCCGTAGAGAGAGAGAGAGAGAGAGAGAGAGAGAGAGAGAGAGAGAGAGAGAGAGAACAGACAAAGATGGAGGAGGCATTGGAAAAGCCAAGTCTGAGGGGAACAAAGACTTCATGCTGTGCCTGTAAGTGTCAAGAACACGACCCTTTTACTCCACGTTAGTTACAGGAAGACACATCACAAACTAGGCAAACAATGAATTAAGGACACAGTCACTCGTACTCCAGAGGATGCGGGTTTTGCAGTTTTCCTGACAATCAGTGTCTCCACCAGGGACCTGCTGGCTTAACTTCTGCAGTTTTTCTGACTTTAATTGGAGGAAGCTGTTGTTCAGATAAGATGTCACAGGAGTCTGAATTACTAGTGTTAAACCCAAGCTATTTTGGATGGGACTTCACACGCTGTGATTGCCAACATCCAGCTGGATTTGCACCAGAATAAAAGTGAATATTGCACATAATGTACAATAAAACTGTAATGTTGCATTATTCAGACTTCATATCTGTATTCTGATCATGCAGCCGTCAAAAATACATAGGATGCTGATAGAACATTGCTAGACAAGTGCTGGAGTAAATGCTGCCTCATCTCCAAATTGTTAGTAATCACCTGCGTAGTCCTGTTGTTCATAAATGTATAAAATGTTTTAGCCTTTACATTTGTAAACACTACAGGTAAAGTAAATTAACAAAATGTATCATCAGATATGATCATTATGGACACGGCATGAATTGGAAGTGTGAGCGTGTTTGTATACGTGTGTTTAAAAGAAACGCCAGTCTCCTGGGACCACCACTCCTTCTTGACAGTCCAAATACAGTCCACTGTAAGAATTGGTCAGAAGGAAATCAAACTTTGGGTAATAATAGCATTTTCAAATACACCCACATGCAATTAAGATGGTGGAAGGCAGCACATACAGCCGGCTGTCCGCCGATTGGCTTCAGGATTGAACGCGTTGATTCCCTGTTGGTTTACGCTGAGGAATCTGCAGACCGGCCAGTCAGAAAGGGTTCCTGGGTTTGCCCCACCGAAGCCGCTGACCCATAAATGTCAGGAGTCGAGGAGGAACCGGGCCGAGATGGAGGGAGCTGCACTGAAAGGTGGAGCTGTCACGGGTGTTCACTGCAGACATTTTCCAGCTCATTTCAGGTTCCGGGACCTAACCTAACGAGACAAGAAAAATGGGAGCCGCCGGCACTGAAATTCGCCACATTTATCCTCATAGACTCCACCATGTGGACACGACGGATGGCTTTATTTGATGGAAGTCATTTTCTTCTACAGGCTCAAAGGCAGTCAGATGCAGTCTCTGCGAGATGAACATCTTTACTGTCTCTCAAGCCGTTTTATTTTTCATTTTAAAGATACTCACACGTGTCGTCCTGTTCTCCCCCTCATCTCAGTAAGGAGACATTTCTGTTTTTTTTTCCGCCCTCTCTCTGCCTTTATCCTTTTGATGAAAACATCCCCAAGATTTTCACCTAAAGATATCACCGCCTATCAGTGAAAACTGGATTTTTTTTTTTTTAATTACCAAGGTGGTAGCAAAAAGCGAAATGATTTTTAAATAACATATTCAATGAGTTGGCTAGAGAAAAGGAACTATCTTACTGAAGGGAAAACAGGCAGCAGAAAAGCATAATGCTCTATGAATATTAATAACTTTAAGAACATTACTGATGTCGTGGGCTTCAGCACTTCTATAAGACTTAGTAACATTAAGGGCATTAGCCGGGTGAATGCGACTGACACTGTAATAGCTGGGATTGTGGACAACCTGCATAAAGACAATGGAACTGGGAGGGTCCCTGGCGCCCTCAATAGGTAAAGATCGAAATGGCGGGGGGCGGGGGGGTGGAAGCGACAGTAGCATGATTTGTGTGCACAAACACCTCAACACCTGTTTAATGGCTGTTTTTAGGCAAACATGCTGGTAGCGGGTGGCAGGGAAGGACAGTAAAGTGGTGCCACATGAGTGACCGATGAATCTGGGTGACAGGGTGCAGATTTTTACAAAACAGTGTCAGTGTCATCTCTTCCGTGCTGATCTCAACGGTCTCTCTTACTCCCCTTTAAGGACGACACTGCTTGACACATCATTTTGTGACATGGGCCAAATTTATGTCATGAGTCAATGGAAGTCACTAGAAAAAAACACGGCATTGCCTTGTAGGTGTGTAGGATAATGGCGATCGCTTTCGTTTCGGTTATGGGAGCAAGTGTCACATGGAGCAGTACAGTGACAATAAATTAGCCCATCGTGTCGGTTTTCTCCGTGTCAGTGACGCGAAAATGTCAACCGTGCTGTGTGTGTGTGTGTGTGTGTGTGTGTGTGTGTGTGTGTGTGGGGGGGGGGCGGTCTGTTAAAGCCAAGCTATAGCCATCAAAACAGACTTTCGCATATGCTTGAGGTATTGGTACGGTATGCATCATGCCAACTGCAGTCTCTAAAAAGAAACATCCACCACATATTTACTGTTACATTTGGTCGCCACGTACCCATGAACATACAAAAATGTGTAATGGACTGTAATGTCAAAAAAGACACAATATTTAAGAAAAGATGGGCTGAGGCATACTTATGAAAGCAGAATGCATTATTACTGTTCTATTCATCCATCATCTAACCACTTACCTTAATAAGCGTCATGGGGGGGGGGGGGGCTTTCACCCATGTAGTTCCAGGCACAAAGCTGGATCAACAATCTATCACTCCATCACTGCGGCACATGGACAAACAGTAATATTCTACTTGCAATTTAGAGATGTCGCCTACCTGCTTGCCTTTCAACTGACTGAGTAAGCCAGAAATACCCAGTGGGTGCAGAACATGCAAACACCCCACACAGACAGGGAAGGCAAGGCTCGAACCCAAACCGTGGAGGCATGAAACAAAACTACTACCTACTGTGTCTCCGCACTATTAGCGAGACGCAATAAGAAATTACTTTATAAGCACATTAGGGACGTCACGGCTAGAAGCAGAGAGTCATATTAAGCAGGATGTGGATGCCCTTTAAAATGTCATTTCCCAGTGGTGCACTAATAATCATTAAGATATTCAGAAATGATGAAGTTCCTTTGAATTCTGCTGGATGTCTTATGGCACCTGCAATTTCCTTAGGGATTAATTCACTATCTATCTATCTATCTATCTATCTATCTATCTATCTATCTATCTATCTATCTATCTATCTATCTATCTATCTATCCATCCATCCATCCATCCATCCATCCATCATTATTGCCTGTGTGCCTTTTAACTAGCAGTGTAGAGTGTCTCACCATGTTGTTTGAAGTATCTGCTGATGTTGGATTTTTAACATTTTTTTTTTACAATCATCAATTATTGACAGCCACTGGAAACTGGAGCCGGGATACATAATTCCCCAAAAAGATGACAGATAAATGGAGGAGACGTGAAGGGCTGGAACTCCAAGGGCCGGTCAGGCCGAAGCAGAGAGAAACTGATCTACCCTTTGCCGCTTATGTGTGTTAAGGAGCCAGCAAAGAGAACATCACAGATAACCAACTCTTGCCAATTATACTGAAGAGAATTAATCATTCTCGTTGATCCAAACAGCTATCTAGCTGAACCTGCTGAACAGGTCATGTGACATGTTGCTGTAAGAAGAACCTGTATTCCATCCATCCATCCGTTTTCCAAACCGCTTATCCTACTGGGTCCGGGGGGTCTGGAGCCTATCGCGGGAGCAACAGGCACGAGGCAGAGAACAACCCTGGACGGGGGGCCAGCCCATGGATGCCTGCATGGATGGATGGATGTATGCATGCATGGATAGGCGGGTGGTTCGAGACTCTATTCAAAGTGGCTTTAACCTCCCTATTTTTCATCTCAGCCATCCTGAAAAATATGTATTTCTTTACACCCACTTAGCTTAGTGATTTACCTTGTATTTTCATATACATTTTGTGCCCCCTGGTCAGCAAAACTAATCCTCTAAGGGTCAAATCCTTGAATCGTCCCTGGATGAATGGTTTAAGGAAAGAGAATGACATCTTTCTTTTTCTTTTCAATTTCCTGCTACCCTTTTTTCTCTTCTAGTGCTCTAGCTTTCCGTCATTAGTCATTTGCATGATTATGTTCTAAATAGGTATATTAACCTCAGTGTAGCTGCAGCGTGAAGTCAGCCATTAGCATAACTGACGTGTTACATTAGTGTTGCCTTGTAAGCTTTTTCATTAATGCAGCTTCTGCACACTCTGTTTTTGTAGATCAGATGGAGGTTGATAAATACGCTTCTCTGCTACGGAAGGTTTTTTTTCTTTTTTCTCATACAGAATTTCATTGTGTGGAAAAATCTGTCTGCTTAGACTTTTTTTTAAAGGGTTATTACTGTGGAAAATAGCTTTACAATTCCTTTGAATGTGTTTGCTTCAGTGTGAGGTGTTGGAAACACACACAAAAAAAATGAACACGCCGGCTCCTACTCATTTTTCGGCCTAGGTGAAGACAATCTTTGGACGTCAGCTTCGATCAGTGCTGACGGTTGTGTTCATTTTACGGTAACAAAGACCGCGAAACATGTAACGATGTGATTAAATCGCTAACGAAAAACATTCTCCATCTTCATTTACCCAGTTTTGTGTATAAAGACTCTGTGATTAATTAGCTATAGAATCTCTGCTACTGACTGTGTACAATCTGGTTTGGAATAACAGGTGCGCTGTGTGTGATGAAAGTTGTCATAGTGAACGGAGAGAGTAATAAAATAAATGACGGATGTTTCTTTAAACAGCTTTTTCTGATGGAACCCTAAAACCTTCTGTAATGTGGAAGCTTCTGGGAAAAGCTGCGCCGAAGGGAATCTCTTTGATACTACATGGCTTAGAGTAACCATGCAGCATCTGTGCCACATCCTGAAGCTCCTGTACTTCATTATTTTGGAGTTCATACTTTCAATACTTCAGCACGCTGAAGCCATCCCTCCATGTTATGCTGATTAGTTTTTCACTGCCGTGTTTCCCAATCCAGTCCCCTGCGACCCCCAGCCAGTGCACATTTTTTGCTCCCTCCTGTACTAAGCTGGGAGGGAGCAAAAATGTGAATCATCTGGCGGTGACCGAGGACCGGGTTGGGAATTACTGCTCTACTGGGTAGGATTACCTGCTGTTACTCTAACTAACTCTACAGCTGAAGGTTTATCGTTGTCTAGTGCAACAGCTTTGTGCCCAGCTGTCGAATTTAATCAGCAAACCCAGTTTGATAATCACCGCTAGAAACATTGCTGACTGGTCAGTCATGGGGTGGGTACTTTCCAATAAAATGGTGAAAATGAAAATCACCAGGCTGACACAGAACTATAGCCCTTTTCCAGAGGGGGCAAGACGACTGACCGTGAGAAAAGGCACTGATCACAGAGTCATCAGTCACCAACAGGCACAGTGTGACCACTGCCCCTATCCTGTCGGGGGGCCTGCACTTAATGTAAGGTGTGACTTTTCTCCCCGCAAAGCCAATGCAGCTGCAACTTCACACCTACCAGGGGACGGAGAGTTAAGGGCCTCACAAGAGCTGGCTGTGTCTGCCATATTCTTCTGATAGAAGGTATATTTCACTTATATTCACTGACATGCTTTTCAGGGGTTATACCTACCAGGGGTGGCTGATGTGCTGTTCACATTACATTACTGCTGGAAAAGAAGAGAATGAATTTGCATGCCAGGACAGACCAAGCCTCCAAATTTTAGCACTTGACGTACTGTTTCCTTTGTATACTTGGGCAGACCACACCCCCTTCTGCATTACCACTCCATTAACATGCAGTTACAGACCACGCCCCTTTATTGTTAACATGCTGTGTAATTTGTATGTCCTGCAGACCACACCCCCTTCTGCATTACCGCTCCATTGACATGCAGTTACAGACCACGCCCCCTTCATTGTTAACATGCTGTTTAATTTGCATGCCCTGGCAGTCCACGCCCCCTTCTGCATTACCACTCCATTGACATGCAGTTACAGACCACGCCCCCTTCATTGTTAACATGCTGTTTCATTTGCATGCCCTGACAGTCCGCGGGGGGGGGGGCGGGCCCGCCCGGGCGCGGGGGGGGGGGGGGGGGGGGGGGGGGGGGGGCGGGGGGGGGGG
>JABFEA020000085.1:6634333-6658916 GCA_019775915.2 Cyphomyrus plagiostoma
CACTCCCACCCCCCCCCCCCCCCCCCCCTTGTTAGCATCTTGTGAACATGGTGTTTTCCCCGGCACACCTAGTGAGGACCTTCTGTTCAGGATGCCTGCTGTTTTTATTTTCTCAATAAAGCTGGTATCACTGCATCAGAAGAGTGACAGCAATGTCGTGTGGCTCTTTTCCCAGAATAAAAACATGGCCAAGATACACAATTCATAGTGGCAAACAGACAAACCTTGTGCACTAGGGTCTACAGCCATTTACATATCTCACCGCAAACCGGTGTACATACAATTTGCTACACCTCCATTCCAAACCGCACTATGAGTACATATTCTATTCCTTATCATGATTCATTAGAATTAGTTTTACTAGTCTATTCTACATCAATAAATGATGAATATCTATGTTGTGGTGCGATTGTATTCCCTACTGTATCGCCCCTGACTTACGTTGTGTGTAAGTGTCGACTGTGGCATCCCGTTCTATGGGATGTCAGCTGCGTTTAATGAGAGCCTCTCCCGGGTTTCTGGGTGACACTGGATGTCTACATCCTCCATTCGAATTACAGTAAAGTCTAACGTTCAGCATCTTCATGCCGGCATGTATTGAAAATCCAGAGGTTATGTTACACCGACACTAACTTTGGTGTTAATCAAGGCCTCTGCTATAACATCCCCGCAAACTGAAATTTCAGATTCCCTCTCTGGCAAAAAACGTCACAGGTCCGTGTCTGGCTAGCTAGCCCTACGCTGGCCTGCTTTCCCCCGAAAGAATAACACACAGGAAATGTGCCTTTAATGTTATTTGTGGTCTCCTGCTCTGTCTGTAGTGATGATGGTCTTCTTTTGTGTCCAATCACACAATAGCCCTGGATGGCTAATAGACTCTGGCAACTCCTTCTGCTAAACCCGAGAGTCAGAATGTAATACAGTGCTTATTTCTGTGCTACAATAGATAGCAAAGCTAATCTTGTACTTTTATATAAATTTCAAATTATTTTTTCCCCTCATAAATAATTATAAAATGTCACAAAACAGGTTTTAAGACTGGAATATTCCTCGCAAATACAGATCATATGTAAATATATTATAACATTCAATCTATTGGATATGTTTCTTGGCTGTTTCTAAATATCTCATTTATACAGCTAACATACAAGGTTAATTTAATTATTGTGCAATGATAAACTCTGTACGCTACTAGGAACATGCATGTCCATGAGAGCTTTGCAGAATCACATGGATTTGTAAGCTATATACTTTGTTTTACTGTGTACCAGCTGTGTGAACACACGCTGGCCTTGGCAGAGAGGTTCAGAGGGCCTCATTAGGCCTGACCCATTAGCACGTATGCAATGTGCTTACACTTGCTGAGGTCTGGTGGCTCATAATTAACTGACTGTAAAGTCCTGGGCACTGTGCTTTTCTGGGGATTATTTTCACATTTCCATTCGCTTTCTTAAATTATTAACTTCACAAACAAACAGCTGGAACGATCACATATGGCCAAATCGCTAAAGGAGAAAATTCACAGCCCCCTTCCAGGCTAATGAATAAATCTTTTTTTTTTTTTGCCAAATGCCTCATTAAAAGTGGGATTTCCTTTTATATGACGAGGCTTAAAATAGCAGGACAGATTTTTTGGACTTCTTCGTTGTTCATTAAATATCAGTGGTTGATGCAGAAGTGGAGAAAAATCACGTATGGACACACTGTGGTTCAGTCGAAGCACTTTCACACACCCACTAGCATGTCACTGCAGGGTTTCCATCCCTATAGCTATGATTGTTCCTTCCACACAATGTGCCCTGTGCGTCTGTGTGTGATTTTTGGCCTCGGATTCCTGTTAATCTGCTGCACCTTCTGTGAGAAACAATGACAGCGGCCCCAGAGTCATGTCCGCAAGAACAAAGGCATTAACCGTTTCACGAAAGCCGGAGAATGTCCCCTCACCCATGAATGAGTCGTAAGGCAGAACATATACCAGAGAATCTGAGAATGACAGTACCAGTCAAAATTCCGGACACACCCGCCTCTAATGCATTTCTGTCTATTTTAGCTATATTATTCACCTTATAGGATAAGGTCTCAAGGCAATAAAGTAGGTGTTAGGTTGGAATTGTATATATTATCACTCACGTGTATTCTTAAGTTGTATAACTTGTTTCATGCAGTAGTAGTAATTGTATAAGTGCTTAATAGTAATTTTCTATCTTGTGCAGCAGACACAAGCCCCCCCCCTTCTGCTGCACGTTTTACTCACTCTCCTCTACATTCCATACATTCCATTCTATGTCATCCCAAATGTAACCTGAGCAGTATGTATCCTAAAGTATAAATAAACCCTGTCGGGGAGCCACACCTTTGTAGCTCGCACTGCAGACGGTGTTGACTACCCTTGCAAGTAAAAGCGCTTGTCTCATCCTTCGTGGGTCAATAGTTTGGGGAAAGCCGATCAATTTCTCCAACAGTAGGCTAATGCATATCAAATACTGCAACAACCAAGAGAAGAGGTCGACATCTAGAAACGGTCTGAAATTCTACTCTTTGAAATGGCCCCTTTTTACTTGGATTTTAGTGTTGCAGACTCTTGGCATTCTCTCAGCCAGCTTCCAGACATAGCCACCTGGAATGCTTCTCCAACAGTCCTGAAGGACTTTCCACAAGTTCTGGGCACAAGTTGGCACTTTGCGCTTACTCTTCGATCCAGCTCATTCCAAACCAGCTCTGCAGGGTTTAGGTCGGGGGATTGCGGGGACCAGGTCACCTGTCACAGCGCTCCATCTCTTTCCTTGTCCATAAGATAACACTTACTCCACTGCCCAGACGTTTTTGGTTCTGTATATAGCTGTATAAACTGTAAATAAAGAATCCCTCCTTTAGTCCACAAAACTGCTTGATGGGTAGACAAGTCATTCGTAGAGGCTTTTCTGCATATGGCTGTTTTACTGAGCTGTTATTCTTGTACCTGCGGCCTTTGTCATACCTTCCCGATAGCTTCTAGTTAGCTTTAACGAGTCTGGCCATTCTCCTGTGACCTTTCTCGTTAACAACCACAGAAATGCCAGCCGCTGGATGCTTTTGTTCATCAGGCCTCTCTCTGTAAACTTGCAAGTAAGGTGAGGTCGTTTTACACACAGTTCACACTCCGCACGACTGGCGCTTTCAGGTGAAGAGCAGGGAAAGTTCGTATTACAGAATTCAGAACTATCCGCCATTCAATACATTCTACTTTCTTACGTCGAGATAGGACAATGAACCACATTTAAAATTAGTTATTGATCTAACTTATCACGTTGGATTCAGCCAGAGAAGTTTTAATTGGATAGTCCGTGCGCTTGGGTAAACGCATTGCGTTACCACATGCGATTAAACAGATGATTTGGGCCTTACTATCTAAACAGTGGGTTAAAGTCTCTAATTAACATCTGAGGAAGCACCAGCAACACTGTTACAAAGAAGAGAAACATCTGCAGAGGTCTTCAGCTAGGAAAACTGGGACATTGTTAGAAAGTAGATTGATTTCATGGTTATATAATAGCTATTTTTATTTCTGCATAATCTGCAATATTATTCTTCTCAGTCATGTTTAGTTATATAATTTCTAAATTATTAACATGAAATAATGAATAGAATTGAAATAATATATAGCGCAGAGTTCACATAATGCACATGTTAAAAGCCACTCCCTGACCTTGCCGTGGCCGAGCAGTAATTTGCAGCCTAAGTAAGACTCAATAACATTCAAATAGCAAACAACACAATGTAAATGTCACGCAGGTCTTTCAATTAAAATCATATTTATGCAGATAGCATGTAATAATAAGTGGTTAAGGGTGGCTTGTTGCGTATTTACAAGTAAAATGTGCTAGTTAAACATACGAAGAAACTCTGCAGATCCCTTGGTTAAGAATGATGGAGAAATTCACGATTCCTCCACAAAATGGGAAGTAGATTTAGTATAATGTGGCAGACATGAAATAACTGCAGCGTGGGCCATAATGACACTATAAGTGGGAAACATTAAAAATGATAAGTCATCACATCTCGCTTTCAAGGCGAGTTGTGGTGGAATTCTCTCCCAGAAAAGCCAATTAGGAATCACCTGGCGTTCATCAGAAAGGCCCCTTCTGACAGACGGAGAGATGCTCAAATTCCAAATATCTAACATTCCGGACACCATCAACCACCCCCCACCCCCCACCCCCCACCTCGCAGTTGCAAAGGGGCAGACTCATACATTATTCATGTCGCTTTCAACTTTAACATTGAACTGATTTCCTCCGACGGCCCCTTGTGTAAATTGCTGTAGGGTTTCGGACTGTCGTAGCTGTCAGGGGCACTGTGATCAAACATGTAGGCCGACAGATTCCTGTGCCCCCGCTGTCGTTTAGACTACTGCCTGGGCAGGCATGTTTGCTGTTGATTTTAAATACACTTTAATGACTTACGTGGATTTGTCGTTCAGGAAAAAAAAAACACAAAATAAAACAACGATGTATAGGACAATGTCTAATAAGTGCAAATACCTTTCTGACATCAGTGGCACAATAGTGGCACAATGATTTCATGGCAAGGTTGTAGGTTCAACTTCCACCCCCTGCTCTGTGTATGTTTGGAGTTCTCCCTGTGTTTGTGCTGATATCCTGCAGCTATTTCAGGTCTCTCCCACAGTTTAGGCAGTTTGATGTCCAGGTTTCTCAGTAGTGGGTGAGTCCATTGATGGACTGGTGTCCTATCCAGGGTGTAACACACTGTGCAAACCCAGCTTTCTGGGATAGGTTCCAGGCTCAAGGTGGATCGTATAAGTGATTATGGAGGTCGGACGGACGGATTTATTTGATGCTTCAATGTGAGGAATCATGGTTTCTCTCAGGGATGATAGAACACATTCTCTAAATGCACAGCAAACCTCCCCAGAACCTTCGTGACTTTGATCCTGAAAGCAGGTTCCAGGAAAATCTAAGCAATAATTAAATTCCCCTAGGGCAGCTACTAAGAAGTGAATGACGTATGGACTAAATCACTTGGTCAGTCATAGATGGTCCGCCTAGAAGATTTGCCCCGGACCATTCATGTGGCCAGGCACATATACTTACTCCCATTGTCTTATTGCACTTCTTTTCAAACTTAATCACAGGCATAATTATACGTGGCTGATGATTTTTGCTCATAAACATCCCCCCCCTGCTGTAATACCTCGTTGTATAATGAATATCAAGCACTCTCCTCTCCCGTCCTTCATTCTGTGGGTTTTACAAGCACAGACACAAATGGAATTACACACATTAAAAGTGACACTAAAATTACAGTCCTTGTGACACAGAGCAGCGGAGGGAGCAGAGAGCAGGCCGGTGTGTGGCGAATCCTTGGGTGTGAAAGCATTTCCATTAAGACGCTATGTCCGCTAATAACTTTCTTTAAAAGGTACAATTGGATACAGTAGGGACTGTACCACCAATTAGCGTCTAATCTGTACACTCACACAACAGGAATTCACCCTGCCAAACCGTTTTCATTCCGTCTTTGACAGGAACTGCCAACGCGATGGTCGCGATGCAGTTTTTTTTTTTTTTTTTTTATCAAAAGTTGTTTCTGCCTAGGCAAGGATTAATTATAAAATTGCTGAAATAGACCTGCTTACACGACAATATGTAATATATCCCAGCTGACCGAAAATCGTCAACAGTCGTTCTAGGGGAAGCAGCGGGTCAATTTTCGCAGGACCCTTTTGCTGGAAAGTGCATACCTATGAATATATTTATAAATATTAACATCCCATGAAATATGTAGGCAATGGAACACAGAGGTTAGGAGACTGACGCAGATAAGAATACAGATGCCAATCATATTAATATTCAGCAAGAAGCTGGCGGTAGCAATATAGACATCAATCTGCAGATGTAATGCTCTAGACAAATAGAAAGTAAACATTTATGATCATATGGGTTATTTTAGACTATTACACATACTGAATACACAGGTTTGTTCTTCTTGGTTAAATAGTCCTGTACAAATCACGCCTGTGTTATATAAACGGCACTCATACACAAACAAACAAATTATCCCTGCTCTGTAAAAGCAGTGTTTTTCAAGGCTAGAGACAGACTTCTTGAAAGTGCATTATGTCCTATTCCTGTTAAATTTGTTCCCCAAATCCCTGCCTACTCAACAGCGGGTCAACGCTCTGAATAAATCAAGTTATCACCCTTAGCCCTCAGCTCATGGAGATTAATTACTGTGGGAGTACGTCGTCGTATGGTGTGGTTTTCATATTACTGCCGCTAATGCTAATGAGTGCCTCGACTCGTTTGTTATTTGGCCGCGAATTCATATGCAGCGGGGAAAAAAAAATAAGCATAGAGGCGCCCCGCTAAGCAGAGAATCACGTTCGGTCGCATGCTAAACAACTACAGGCACCGCGACTTACAGTCACGTTTGCCGTATTTCACCGACCTCTCTGTATGTGCCGGCGGACACAAGATGGAGAATCACCAGACAGCCGTTTTCAAGAAAATAAAAAGAGAAGGAACTTGGATATGGGGGGGCAACAACAAAAGGGGATGAGGAATTTTTAAGAATCAAACCTACATCTGAAAAACAATTTGGAGATGCACTTCAGACACAGGAAACAGAAACTCCAATCTTCACCACCTGAGCACACGGCACTTGACAAGGTCTGTGCTCAGATATCCTCCCGGCTGCTTAGCTGACCCAATTTGAGCCCTAATGAGGACAGTGGTCTAATCAGGGTCAGGCGGATGTCTTCACCTGCTGTCTCTGGGTGGGTGATCAATCATCATGGAGATGTTGATCGATTGAACCCAGGTCCAATATTATAATTCTGTATTTTTATATCTTATTATTATTATTATAAGAAGAAAACAGAATGTGTCTTTCACTGAAAATAAACCTAGAAAACAATATTAAATTGTGTAAAATGACTTGATGTAATCACAAGTTTTTGAATATATGTAAGTATCCAGTAACACATATCAGTAATCAACGGATAAATAAGTAAACAAAAAATACCCCCAAAAAATAATATCACCTTGCTGGAATCCCATATAAACAACATATAAGAATCATTTTGTCTTTTATAGGCTGATTCAGATATTAAATTGTTTTCTTTAAGTTTTAAGGTCTGCTTTTGGGATAAAGAGGCATTGATGATGTAATTTAATTCAACACAGAAGGAAAAACGGGGGAAAAAAATCAGTAGAAATGGCATGGTTTGCGATGGAATAGTTTTAAGATTGTTATAAACAAACTCATAAGGTAGACTGATGGTCCATTTCATGCATGAGATGGTTTTTATAGAAAATGGAAAAAAAACAGAGACAATATGCTTGATATACTTGTCATTTCAGTAGACATTATAACGGATTATTATTTCATATTTCATTCAATTATGTTCTTTATTGTTTGTTTTGGATTATTCACTGTTGCTGTTCCACTGCATTATTTCTGAAGTATTGATTAGCACAGCAAGACATGCATTTATAAGATCTACAAGAATCCAATAACAAATATATATCTTGAGAATAAATAGCGTGTAAAGCATTTGTTGTGTTGATCTTTATAGTTGCTGGAGAGCTCTGTGGCGGCGGGATTCCTGGCTATTGTGCTCGTGTAATATTTTTGTCACACAAAAGAGGAACAGTTGTGGTTGTTATTGCATACGCTGGATAGTGTGTGTGTAAACAGAGGGGAAGGTGCAGATGGCAGGTTTGGACAGCTGGATGCCTGCTCACGTGGGCGAATAGCAGTTTCATGACTCTCTGAATAACAAGGCACACTTGTGGCTGATTAAGTTTGCTTGAAGGAGTGTACCAATGGGGTACCGTCTGCAGAAGTGCGGACAGGAAAAACAGGTTCAATTGCAGGGATTTTTATTTTCCAGTTGGGGTGGCAGTGGTTAGTACTGCCGTCACACACAAGCTCTACACATGTGGAGTCGCCATGTTCTTCCTGTGTGGGTGACGGGGTCCTCTGGTTCCCAAAAACATGCTAAGGTGAACTTGAGTTGCCAAATTGCCTGTAGGTGTATATGCCCTGAGATGGAGGGACACCTGTCCTGGATTATTCCGTGCCTGGTGCTCATAGCTTCTAGGACAGACTCTGAACCCCTATGACCCTGCATAGGACAAGCAGGTACAGAAGACGGATGGATTTTTCAATTACCTTGAACACTGCACACCTTTTTTTCCCCACTGCGACCACATTGCCTGGTAGAAACAGAAATGAAAAATGACTACAAATCAGGCGCATACAGCACTGCACACACAGGAAACTTTTTCTGTGACAATTTACAAGTGCTTCTTCACGACTCTTGCAGTGGCCTTGCATATATTACTTAGGATAAATAAGAAAGGGAAAGAATGTATTGCAATCCACTTACCAACATTAGTAGTCAGGATGGGCACCCAAATCAGATTCGCAGATGTTAGATGTTGTTTCTCTCTTCACTCTTTGCAGGGCCTACTTGGTCACGTACTAGTGGACTATTAAACATAGCCAAGAGCTTGACTTTTGTGTAAGATTTAGCTAAGTTATTGGGCTCCATAGGCGAGTTACGCCACATCTCCATGGTAGCGGGTTTGAATACATCTGCAGGTGTGCGTGTGTGAGAGTGCTACAGGCTTGCACGAGGGCACATTTCATTTAAGCCCTACAGTCCATGCATTTGCCTCAAGCCTGACCTAGAACTAAGGTCCTCTATAACAGCTCGTGGGTGTCCAAGGGCCTCGAGCATGGCTGGTAAAAGGTGGAGCATAGGTTGCAGGGTAAAGATCACGGTCAATATGCATTGCCCGCACAGAGTACTCTGGTGCGAGGCCGACAGGTGAAGATCTCCCTTCCAAAGTTCTACTAACTTTAATGAGCACCAGAGCTCCAAAAAACTGTGCCGATTTTATCAAGCGATATTACTCATGGAGGTACATCTAATAAATAGCAAAAACAACAAAATCACACGCACAAGATCACACTCGGTGGGAAATTTGGAGGTGTCAGTTAGTCTAATTGCATGACTATGGACTGTGGGAGGAAACCAGAGATCCCTGCAGAACAAACACACACAATCCACGCACGCGGCAGAAGTGGCATTATTATTGTTAAAAAAAAAAACAATAAAAAAATAAAACAGCAGAAATATTCAATTCATTTCCTGAATATGGGGCTAGGATAACTAAAGAATGACTGCATGTAGCTTTTTAAAACCATCTTCTTATAGATAGTACTGCTTCTCTGCATGTTCTGCAGTATAAAGGTGGGGGGGAGGGGGGGGGGGGTTGTAATGTGGTCCAGCAAGCCTGACCTCCCCAGTAACAGTCCCACCACGCGGTCCACGCACCCCCGGAGCAGCTTATCATCCAGCACACTCCTCCTCTGCGCCTCCTCCCCGCTCGGGGAGACGGCCTTTTGGAAAGGGGAGCTCCGCTTCTGGGGCAGCTGTGTGCACCAGATGGTTTAGGGGCCACAGATATGAAACAGCCCATTGTCCGGCAGCGCGGAGGAATGCCGGAACGCGCTCTGAAGAGCTTCTGGGCGCCCGCTTCTGAAGAGCTGCCCTGGCCGCCTGGATTCTGCTTCAGCGTTGGGCTACTGCCCTCGCAAAAGGCTGCATCTTTATCGCTAAGCTCAAGTTTCCCTCCGAATCAGCAGAAAAATATCTTAAGAATCAGGAGATTTCCACCCCACCATCCACACAGCTCCTTTGTACGCAAAAATGAATGTATTTTTCATATATACCATATATAGCAACCAGTCAGATGAAATTGTTTGGATTTAGTCGTCATATTTACCAGCCGAGTCACCATAACTTCGGAAAGCATGATTAAAGTAAAACACTGAGAGAATTCAGCTTCAAAATATAAAAGTTAAATATGCAATAATCGCTATTTCTTGTAGGTCTGAATGCCTCTGATTAGTTCTGTGACCAATAGAACAATGGCAAAAAAACTGTAAAAAATGAACATGAAAGTCATACAGATAAACAAACACACTGCACATAATTTTATAAAGGAGTTTTTATCTAAAATCTCTGTCATAACTTCCATCCACCTTCTGTCTTCAGACTCCTCACCAGGACCCCAGAATCGGGGGGCAAATGGCCTTCTAACGTTTAAATAACATTCAGGAATAACTTAGCAAAAATACATATCTGTGACAACTTTATATAGTATTTCTGAATCACATAAAAGCTGCCTATTTTTATGCTCCAAATTTTCCTTGACTTAATGGTCAAAAAATGATTTTACGTTCCCCCTGTAATGCAAAAAATGGTTTGGTCTGTAATGCCATGGAAAAGCCAACTTGCAATGTTTTTTTGTGTCTCTCAATAACATGAAGGCAAAGACCGTACTTGTGGTCTTGGCAATACCGGTCCTTCGAACTTGCCTTCCAAGACCGAACCTGGGGCGCAATGAATCATGGGACTGGTCTCAGTTGGCGAGGATGCAACCGGTGTGCGCATGCGTAGAAGCGGAGGCTACATCTTCGGTGTTGACAACCGGTGTGTCCTTCGTATTTGGGACGGGCCAAGAACGACAACCGTTCTCTGTACTTCTCTTCTGAGTAATGGAAGCGCGACACAATGTGGGCCGGAGGGCAGGGTTACTTAGACAATTTGTTTTTAAACGGCCAGTTTGCAGAGTTGTTGCTAAATATTTTGGAGGGGAAGAGAGCAATTATCACTGAATTCTTGGGTTTTTTTAATTTGTCCTGCTTCACGTGTAACATTAAAATGTTGATCATCAGAGATTCCCGAGCAATTTGTAATTCTCGGCTGACGATGACAGAACACACTATTTCTCTCCTGGAATGGAATGTGTGGGGCTAATGATAAGTAGCGACCGATGGCGTGACGGAAAAAAGATGCAAATACGTTTAAAGATCGCCACACCTGCAGTAGCCCGCGGTAAATACAACTCGCCGATTATTTTTATAAAGTGTAAATTCGGAGATCCGAAGTACAGTACAACTGTGACGGAAGAAAAACATCAGACACTTAAAGCACTTTTTAATGTTACAATTAAAGCGCTTGACAGTTGCAGTTCCCGTTTTCCCCCATTTCTTCCAGCATAACGAACAAAATAAGTTTTATTAGGCAGCTGTCTCTCTTCGCGATCGCAGTCTCCTTGAATTATCCCTCTTATCAAGTCCCGTCCCTTTAATCCATGGCGGGGCGTGAAGCACTTATTTTACTCGAAGAAGGAGTTTATGTTATGATTCCCCCACAAAATCCCAGACAGCCGCATGTCAGATTAAACTTTTTGTGTCTAGCACGTATGACGCTGAGGATTCACAAGTGGACAGATCAATAATTATCTCCCAATACGCTTTGATTTTCAGGACTTTAAATGATATGATTCAATTTGTGTAGTGATATGAATCTCATATATATATTTTTTTTAAATAATAAATTTCACAATCAATTAAGTGTTAAATCACCAAGAAGCATCAGTCGTACGTGCTATTAATGCTAAAATTTACATATACACATGAAAAGAGATTTGTTAACCATGACGCTCGTTAATAACATGTTATTTGTTGTATGAGTGACAAAACCTGGTTTTCGTCTTAAGTGTCACTTATCGTTATCACTATGAAATACTGACTAACATTTATTAAAGGTGAACCCTTTAAAGGAGGATAAGGTTTTAAGATGGATCCAAAGAAGCTGTTCATCCTGATATAGCAACTAACATAATTTCGTTGTCTTGTGGGTGCATATGGTGGATGGATCATATTCTAAAAATTGCAATGGATGGAGGCAGATTCAGTGAGAAGCCATTCATTCAGGACCCATGTGGGTTTTCAAAACGTCAAATAAATACAACGTCTTACTTCATGTATGGCCAATTTTTATCCAATCTAGTTTCTTCAAATCCAAACAGGTAAACTTAAGCATAAATATTAAATGGCAGATTCTGAACATCTGAATATTTAAATAAACCCAAAGTACAGATTAGTAAACTGAACGATTTCTATTAAAATAATCTTACACATATTACCCGGGAGTCAGTGTTACGTGGAGGCATGAATTCTGCTTGTAGCGATGCGGACATGCAGTTGGAGTTGCAAGGTGCTGTGGAGAAAGTCAACAGGGATGACCGTCACCTCCCCAAACCCCCGTCAGAGCCGCATCACACTGGATGTGAGGAGGAGAGAGTCACACCAATGTTAATTTTGCCACAACACGTATTTTGTAGCCAGGAAAGATGCTGTGTGTTCCTGACACCACATGTTTCCAATTTATTCTGCCTGGATCATGCTGTCCCAGCCAAACATGAGGCTGGGAGAGGTGATACCGGGAAGCATTTCTGAACAAGCCACGGATTTTAATGGCTGACACACGGGAAAATGTACACTGGCCAACAATATCCAGAGAGGAGAACAGAATCCTCTATGACAACATGGCAGGAGAGAGGTTCTTACTAAATATAGCCCTGCCTAGTGAGCCCGAGTTATCAGAATGCTACCTAGCATGTCTGAGAATAAATGGCACCAGGTTATGTGGTCAGATGAGCGGAGGAGACCCGATGTAACACATGGAACAGTCAACACCACCCATGGTGGATGCAGCCATGATGCTGTCATAGTGGTTCTCCTGAAAAGATCATTAGGACTGTGGCAAAAGATGGAATGTATACTACAGGGGGAAAAAAAACAGATTAAAAACCAGTGCAGTGATGCTCCCCATAGCAGTAGTGAGGAATGACTTTGAAGTACCTGCTGAAAAATCAGCATGATTTCTATGCTGGTTAGTGCTGCTTTGGTGCTGGTGTATCTGATGGAGCAGCATAGCTGTGCAGGTCCACCAGCAATATCGCATTAATGATGTTGGTCCAAAAGCACCCAAATATGCTGGTATAACCAGCATGCATTATGCTGGTCAGGCTGCTAACCAGCTATGCTGGGCTATGCTTTATTTTCAGCAGGTATTTGACCCTGCTGAACAAACGTCTACTTCCCGACTGGAGTCCTTTCAGGAGTCTGAAGGGCCTATCATCTGAAAGTGATTCTTAAACAACCGGCGAGGAATGCCATCAATTATGTAGAGATATTACACTGAGACGGCATGTAAGTTGATTTATCCCGCTCTAAGAGTTCCGTTTGACAATTCAAAATCCCATGAAACTCCACAAGCTAGCACACAAAGGATAGTGCCTGCAGAGCTTAACATTAATCCATATTCCATTTCATGATTGTGAAAGGGAGACTGCATACTGCAGGAGGACAATGGGCTCCGTCTCCCCAGGGCGAGAAGGTGGATCCGGCCAGGAATTCTCCATTAAGTGCCGTCTCACACACTCGTGTTGCTAAGCATGACACCGGCAGGTTTGGGGGAGCAAGCGACATTAGCGACATTCAGCATGATGCTGAATGTGTTTCGGAAGCCATGAGACTCTTAGCACACGCACAACATAGCAGATCTGGTATCACCTTATTTGCAATTATTTAATTTTTTTGTGCCTCTTAGTCACACAGGTGATTTGCCTCTATGTCATTCTTGAAAAGATCATAAACTGACGTGCTGTGTTTTGTTGCCTAAACTGACGCGTTTCGTCTCAGTAAACGATCGCCACGTCCCTGTGAGCACCCTGCTTTATTCTCTGTTTTTCTTCCTTTCTGTCCTACCAGAGTGACTCCTTCATCTCTGCGTCTCCTTCTGCGTGGAGTTCAGACTGTCCCCATCCAGCTCTACAATAACTCCCTGCCCAAGCCTTCCATCACACCTGATCTCCATTTTTGAGAGGAGTCTATATCTGTTTCCCCTCTCCATTTAAAATTTGGAAGTAATTCTTAAATCATGCCTTTTTCATAAGCGAGTACGTTTAAAGTTTGTTTCCTTATAAGCACATTAAAAAAAAAACATTAATCCAAGAATGTATGAAGTGACTTCAGAAGTCAGGTGTGTCAGAAAAGTCCAGTTAATTGCTCATCATATGGGTCATCATAGAAGGTAGGACAGAACCTGCTTGGACTAAAGCCAGCGGGATATTCCTGCTTATCAGGCATGAATTTTTTTACACTGTTCAACTCAAAAAGTTTACAGGATGCAAATTCCATGTGCTAAAGTGAATTCCAATTACAAATAAAATTTGTCATAAAATGATTCATACACATAATGAATTAAACAAGAGAAGACGCGTGACTTGCAGGCACAGCTGTTCTGACCGGCTGTAGATGAAAGGGGTGTTTTAAAATTATTTTATTTAATTCTGTGACAAGCCCTGATGTCTTTTGACCAAGGCCACGTTCTAAGCTTGTTAAGATGATGGCAGTCCACATGTTATGTGGGGGTGGTGCTGAATAGGGTGTGGGTTGGGGGGGACACCGTCACAGCAAATCTGCCGCTTACTTCAAGCCCCCCCCCCGCTTTCCCCGCAGAAAAAACAAGTAAATAGTTGGCGTCTTACTGGCTGTGCAGGGCAAGGTCATCCACCCGTGACATTCTCCTCTGTGCCGATTCGCCGTGCCTGGAGAGAGGTGCCAAGTGTTGGTCGATGTCCCAGCACGCCGTAACTGCCATGTCCATGACCAGCCCATGCAATTGAGACTTTCAGTAAAAACTGCATTTTCATTTTAACCCTCTACGTTACTGCTTCCTGTTTTCACGCTGCGGATGACCTTTTGCGTGACGCCTCATGCCGATATCATATTAGGGCTGATATTTGCTCAAGTGCTCCTTGACTGACCAATAAGCAGAGCCAGTCAACCCTATAGGCAGCATAGGCACCGCCTCCCAGGCCCCACACCCCCCGCGGCAAGCTTGTCTAGGGCACCTCATGGACATTGACCAGCACCGCCTATAAGATGTGACGATCTATGAAAAAAATCAATAAATAAAGCAATGTGCATAAAATATGGAAAAGCTGCATTGTATGACTGCTGAGTAATGGTCCTCTGTTTATTCATCAGGTCTCTGTCTTTACTGTATGTAGATTATTCTCATTCAACGTTAGACACCCAGACTGCGTGAGATGCTTTAATTTCATGAACAATACAAGGGTTAACCAATATGTAGCACTGGGAAGGCCGTTGTGATTTCCACAAATGGGGCAAATGTACTGAAGAAGTGAACTTGACATTGTGACTAATGCTTATTGTTATTTTCCAGGTGATTCTGATTGATAGGAAGGCGCGTCTGGTATATGACCCCGTCACAGAAATACCTTTGGTACAAAAGGAACAGCCGCATTTGAATGACAAAGTTCCACATCCACATGATGAATACATACGCTGAAATATTTACTCAGATCCATCTTATGACATTTCATTTCCTTTCATTTAATTTCAGCTACATGTATTTTTTTCGTACCGCATATTATGGGATCGCGACTGTATCGTTGGCGGCGTGATGCAGAAAAACGTTTTGATTTTTTAATCACTGTTTTATTCTGTTGGACATCTCCGCCTTCTGAAAAGCAACGTCTGGTCGGCGGTAATCAATAACGTGGATATATAGCGGGCGGCCTTGAGGAATAACGGGCGCGACGCCTGTTTGGGATGGGTTTGAGGCTCCGTCGGGCCCAGGAAGGTTTTTAATCAGAGAGCAGATGGGAATCGCGCGGGATAGACATCGTTCCATCAGCCAGGCTGCACTGTCTCTACATCACCGGTGAAATGACTTCCCCTCCACATTGCCGCCTTAATCTCTCCGTGCTCTATTGAGATGGCGAATACAGTCATCCGTGGGCTATTGGCGGCACAGAATGGGCCCCGCGGCCCTGCTGACAACCCTGTCGACCTCATCAAAGGTAACGTGCACGAGGACAAAGACACAAACAGAATGCTTAAGTCCTAATTCTATAAAATGTAATCCCGCCCAAGCTAGGAGAACCTCAGTGCACTCGCAGATATATATGTCGCATTGTGTCACCCTGGATATTGAGAGGTTTTGGGTGTTTTATGGGTTCTTATTAAACTTGCTTTTCAAGGTTAGTTTCAGCTCAATCTGCTGGGGCCAAAAAAAAATCAACTGCTCTGAAAATTGGAGAAAAACCCTCATTGACCGATGTCGGGGACGGAGATTTTAATGCAGTTGCAGTATCATGTCAAGATGAATATCAGTCATGTTTCAGTCAGGTTTCAGTTATTCATTAGTACCGTTTGTACTGCCTTTTGTTGGTCTGTCAGTAAAAAAAAAAAAATTATAAAAAAATAAATGCCCTGGGTCTCCTGTTTCAATCTATGTAGAATAATAATTTTAATTTTTGTTTTTCAAGTGTGCTTTGAACGAGCTCGGCTGGCCACTCGTCACAGGACGCTGACCTTATTTTGGCTTAAAAAAACAGGAAGATCAAGATGAATTTTCTTTCAACACGCTGTACTTTTAATTAAGGTCTTGTCACGTTAGAGTTTTCCAATTACTTTTGTAAATGTCACAGTTAATGTGTTTCAGCTGCTGCTGGTGGAACTTTCTCAATAGTTTAAAGAAAAAAAAAACTACAGTGCAAATGTAATGAAAGACGTCGGCTCCCAGCATGCATTGCGTGCCTTTATATGAATACATACATAAATGTATGTATATTTTAAAGCTACGTATATATGAATACACTATGGATTTGGGCTTTTGAAATTCATTTCTTTTTGCCGTTTAAAATTTCAACTTTACAACTCCCCAGTAAAACTCCTTCTAACATCCTCTGAATGTTCTTAAGGGTGCACTTCTGGTCCTTGAATAGTTTCATTAGGCACATACTGTGTTTGAAGCTGTTGTGCAGTTGTTTCTGTGAAGCTCCTACTCTGATTCTTTTTACACTCATACCTGGGCATTCATTGCAAGCTCAGCCTAGCTGCACTTATGCCTAGTTGATTTATCGAGAACATGTACTGTATGGTTTGTGATGTACTTCTTGACTCACTCGTATTTTGTTTTAGACAAAAGCGTCTGATAAATATGATATATGTAAAGGAAAAAACCATAGAACCTTATAGAGAATAATGTCATTTCATTGTGTTGCATTTTGTGCATTTGTCCTCTGCCATTTCAAAGGCTTATACTGAATAGTAGGGGATCCATTTTTGCTCCATGTCTAGAAGACATCCGGGGCCTGAACACTTAGAAGAACTATCTGCGCTGTTTGCCATGTGACTTCACCAACATCATCATAATTTACAAAGACAATTCCAGAAAAGAGGCTTATATGGGGATTAAATGGCTTTTATTTCTGGCTTGTTGCCACTCGGTTACATTTTATGAGTGAATAAATACTGAAGAGGGTGAACGTTTGTTTGTAAAGCTAATTAATTAGAATAGTGTGAGATGGGTTTATGTGGGAAACGTGCCCTCTCGTGTAGTTGGGGGTGGCTGTGGGATGATGCCGTGTCTGCTTCCTCGTGCAGGATCTCGGGGAGCCATTTGCAAAACAGCTGTGAAATTAACTTTTTTTTTTTTGCATTTAAAGAGAAGAAAAACAGCAGAAGAGGATTTTGCAGGCGATCTAAAAGGAGAAAGAACACCAACTGTTTCACTCCCCATGACACCGAAAGAGCTGAATTGTGTGATTGTAGTGTGAGGATCTTTAGGGAGCATAATGGACTTCCAGTTTCAGCAGGTCTGTATACCTAGCACTGGACTGGCATCGCGTCCAAGGTGAGCCCCTGCCTCGTGCCCTATGCTGCCTGGGACGGGCTCCAAACACCCCATACCCAACAATTCCTGTACTGCACAAGGTGTTGGAAGCTGGATGAATGGATGGTGGGATGAAACTCATATTTTTTTTATTTTTGAAAACATGACTATGTGCTGTAACTAATGTGGGTCTAGGTTTTTGTTTGTGGGTTTGCTTACAGTTTTGAGGAATGAGGGAGAGATTGCTTTTACTGTAGAAGTGGTGGCGCGAGCCTTTGTATTTCAAACAATACCTTCGCCGCATAGGGACTGAAAGCACCGCAACGCCTCATCTTTTTCTTTTACAATACGCTGGGATTAGAGCGACACACTAACTGTCTGTTAGCCGGCAGCTGCTGAATGCCCCAAAGCTGAATGTTGTTATTGTCAGATGTCAATTCATGAATCCTGCGTTTCGAGTGAAAGTATTCAATACAAGATGGCTGGGGTTGTGTTTCCCATTGTGCTGATGGTTGTCAATTATTATTATTTTTTCAATCTCCAATCCATCCCTTCCTTCCATTCCTCCAGGAACAAGTATTATGACAACAAAAGTTTGACAAACCAGCATCATGTAGATCAATCTTTTAATGAGGACGTGTGGAATAGCGCATTAATGATAATTAACATTCATGCGCTGCTCCGTATAGCTACCCGGTGCCCTTGAATCGTTAGATCATTTCAGCTATCACCATTTGTTTGTTCTATACTGTAATGCATAAAGTACTCCTTTGTAGTATGAAGGAACATGCACTTTCCATTCGCTTACAGTATTAATAGTCACGGGGAGCCACGGTAACCCCGCGGTAGCTTAAGTGATTCTGTCATGCAACGTTTCCTGTCAGTAAAAAGGGCCTCTTCTGATTGTTAATTGACCTTGAATCCATGGGGAAACATAGTAAAGTCCAAGGTGCTCGTGCAACAGGGGAAAACTTTGGAAACACCACAGATGAATTTCGTAGGGGGGGTAGGGAATTTGATACTGGCATCACAATGAGAGTCTTCAGTGGTCTTTCTTAGGCAGGTTTAAGTCATTTTGAAAGCTGGGGACCAAAATAAAACTTTCATGACAACGGAAACCTTTGGCTGGATGAAATGTGATGCATGCCTCCCAAAAAAAAATCAAATATCTGCGAGTTTATCGTCAATAAAATATCTGCTGGTTTTCCACAAATATAATGATTATGCTAAAATCCTGGAGAGCACACACTAAAACAGATACCTGCTGTTGGGTCCATTCTAACAAATAACCAGTAAACAGACAACAGATCAACATTCAACCGGACCGAGATATCTCCTAATGAAAGGAATTATCATCCTGCTAACGATGTTCTTTCATTGTGTGGTCTGTGTGTGCATTGCCAAAGTCAGTGCACGTGCTGCAACGCAACATTCGCTGCAGGCGGACCTGTTGTATCTGCCGCAGGTGTCCAGCATTCTGCTGCCATTGCATTTCCACGCTCCTCGCTGGGTCTCGAGGCGCTTTGTGTTGGTGCTGGCTCGCGGGGCGCTCTTTGCTGCGTCTGACAGTGCTAGGTGGAAAGACCCCTTCTGTGAAAGGTCTTTGTCTGAGCATCGATTGTACTGAAGCCATGTGTTCATTCCAGCCAGGAATGGCAGGAAATGGATGCAGCGGCCACCCGTGAGCTTCTGCTCTCTCCGAATATTTACATGAATATATCCGCCGCGTCCACTTCACAGCTTCCCGGCTTCTTAGCTTCCCTCCATTTTTGGACAGGCGGCCTTTGCACGTTCTCCTTGGGCTCGCCTCCGAATCATGTGAGAGTTCAGCTGTCGTCCCTCCGCCTGCCGACGAGCACGAAGCCGGTCCCTGTTCGCTCCTCCCGCTCCTGAGTCCTCCCCGCTTTTACTGTTCCAGTCAGGCCATTTCTTATCTTGTCCTCGGCCAGATTTAGAGCAGTTGAGCAAAAATACCAGCTGACACACCTGTTTAGCTGCAAGATCCTTTCTTTCTTTTTTTTTTTTTCGTTTTGCTCCATGCTAACAAGCTTCACCTAGATAAAGCATCACCTGGAAGTCCTCCAAGCCTAAAGGGAAAAGTACCATAGAGTAATGTGGTAAAGACAGAAGAATTAACTGCGGCAACATGTAAAAAAGATTCTGTTGAAACAGAACGTGTGTTTGCAGGGACTTTAGCGTTAAACGGTGGCAAAAAAAGCAGCTGCAGGGGGCGTGGTGTCGCACCTTTTATCGGAGAGTCGATACGAAACACTAGCATGATTCAAAAGACGCCTCATCTAACGAGCGAAGCTTTACGGACGTATTTGAGGAATGTTTGAAAATGAGGTGTTTCTGAAATCCCCAGGTACATAATGGCAGCGGGACAATCTCACCAACGATCTTTAATTCCAATCATTAATTCCAAGGATAACATCAAAAAGATGGCAAGAAGCAGCACCAGCAAACGTGGAAAGTGTAGGTGGTCCAGGTGTGGGTTTCATCCTCAGTACGACGCCGCAGACATTTCTGTTCCTGGTCAATAGCTGGTCATTGCGTCATAAAATGCATTCAAAGATATGCAATGTGAAATTATACGCCATTACAATTGTAAAAAACTCACAATAAGATATAAATAAAATTATATATCCTATCAGTGATATATATTTAAAAATTTACCAGCATTATATTACAAAAAAAAATGTGCATTTGAGATGAAAGTCTAAATGATGGATTGAAATGCAATCTTAAAACAGTATTTTGTTGAATATCAAAGTAAACACATTTTTCATGTGTTTGGTCTGCGGATGTATTTTATTACTACACTCCTATGTGGCAATCCTTAAAGGTGCCACACGCCATCCTAATCCTCAATGTCCCATGAATCACTGCTGACATTAAGGTTATAAAACAGCCTGGTTGATGTAGAAATTCTCTCTGGGAAATGTATGAAACCACAAACCGATAACCGACTTAGTCCTCGGTGCAGGAAGATCAAATGATGATGACTGTTTAGCTTTCTGCCTCTCTTAAAATATGATTGTTGTTAATAATGCCATTGTTATTATTAATTTTCTGTTAAATGTTGTTATTTATTTATTTATTATTACAAAAGCGCCAGAACAATCCAAATTGCACGGGCCCGGAGTCCATTTATCTCTCTGAAAGCATCAATACAAATTGTGCATCAGGACGAAAATTGTGCAATTTCGCTTGATGCCGTCTCAATATTCATCTAGTGAAGTGAATGCGTAATGTGATGGTTTTTGCGGCATTCATCTAAGAAAAAATATGACACGCTATTATGCAGTTTCCTTCGAGTTGCAAAAAAAATCAACTCCTTAATTTTCTCTACAAATTCAAAATGTAGAGATACAAATAACCTGGGTCAAGCAGACAGATGTAATACCAGACACCTCAGGGTACATATGGACATATTACATTTCAATTATTCTTACGCATGTTGTTTTTGGGTATGTTATCTTCAAGTGGCGTGGAAGTAAAGAAAAAAAAATCTACTGGTTAATTTGCAGTGTTTTTCCGAGCTGCACGGAAACTCAGGTTTACATGCCAGATCACTTTTACCATTGAATGACGGACATTAGCGGACTACCTTAATCATGTATGTATGATCATGCAAGAACAAACCCGTTCCCAAAGCAGTAATGTTACTGAGGTGAGTGACTTTTCTGGCCACCTGGGTGGTCTTGACCATCTACAGAATTCAGAATGCAAAGTTGGGGGGTTTTTGTAGATGGGAAAGCAGCGCAGTCCTCAAGAGACATTTATTCAGAGTCACACTGAGTGCAAAGGAAGGTGGCAACTCTTACAAGAGCAGGATGTCTAATCAGAGCATGGGCATGACCTGGGGACATCAGGCAATGTTGGGGTCCCCGGGGCAGGTGACAGTAATGGGTCCTTTAAGCTGATCATCATTTTAATTACCAAAAGTATCCACCCACCTCCTAATGGCTTATCCTATGTATTCAAAATATGCTTTGTTGTTTTTAAACTAGCTTTTTGTTTACACTCACACCAAAGTGAGGACTGCCTGTATATTATGTTACAGTTTTCATAAAAATTACATACTTATCCGGCCAAAATGAGAGAAAAAAACACACAGAAAGCTGCATGAATATTAAACGGTGAAATTGATGTTTGATAGCTTACAGGCAGGTGATGTATTTCTTGGGAATAATATAAATAAATAAATGTGCATGCAGCCAAATATCTATTAATCTAATGATCCTTAGCTTCTGTTAAGTGTCTTCCCATTATATTGCTAAGAAATGACAATGGCTATACTTAGCTTTGCGGATTAATGGTATGTGTGTAGCCCCATTCTGCTTCTCTGCTTGTCAGATAGACTTTGGCTGGCAGCTATTCCCAGCGATATCCACGGCATCGCATGCACTGCCGTTTGTTTTCTCCACTACAGGCGAAAACTGTCAATCATCTGGGCAACAAAACGTTAGGCCAGCTGCATATTGAGGAGTTCCTAAATTCGGGGGCCGTGTGTTTACGCAGCGGGTTGTTAAATATCCCACACACACACACACACACACACACACACACACACACACACACACACACACACACACCAGGCATCCTGAGGGTCTGCCTAGCCAGACTGTGGACTCATTAGCCTAACCAGTCATGGATATGGAGCAGAAACAAAAATAGAAAAGCAAAAAAAAAAATGCAAACAGAAATGACAACACATAAATAAAACTGGCTATAAGTGCATGATTATCCCATATTCATCATGTGTTCTTCCCCAGTGCAGCGACTCCACATTTCAGCTTCCAGCATCATCAGACCGCATTCACAGATGACTAACGGCCACAATGATGTTTATTGCTCCTGTAGCAATTTATTATAAAAATCTGACAAGCAGGCGAGGCCTGGAATGTATGATATTTAATTCAATACACAAATAAATACAATAAAAATGTTAATGATTGCTCACATTAACGGCATAACAGGCAGAGTCCTGCTTGCATGTGAAGTTTCAGCAGCCTGAGCCGTCCATTTTGCCACTTCACTCTGTAATCAGTGCAGTAGTCCTTAGATAAACACTCCATCATGCATTAAAGGAGGAACAGAGCAATCGATCAGCTTATCAGCATGAATCAACCAATTTTCTCTTTCTTTCTTTCTTTCTTTTTCTTTCTTTCTTTCTTTCTTTCTTTCTTTCTTTCTTTCTTTCCCCTTAATCACTCCTCCATTAGAGCCTAGCCTCATTTGTGGCCTAAAAAAAATCACTAACATGACGCCACATCATTTACTTTTCTCTGCACTGTACATGCTGGCCTTTGCTGTTATTAGACAAAGAAACTCAGAATGGAAGTTTGAGTCCTGTTGAAATGGAGGGGACCCACAATAATCCCCACAAAGACTCACATATGTATAATGAAACATCTATGCATTCTGAAGCATAACCCTGCATTAAAACTCACACTCTTGGAAAAATCAGACAATCAATCGCAGAGCGAAGTTACAGTATAGCATGTATTCATGACTGGGCGTTTCATGTATGCATTGCTGTGTGTTGCTTCATATCATTCAGGGATTATGCATGCATGCATGCACTGCTGTGTCTACTAAATAACCAAATATGTTAATAATGTATTATTTTGGCGATATTCATAAGGAAAAACATGATACATGATTCAACTCAGTCCCTAAGAGGAATATGTGAAAGGCTGTTAGATAGATAGATAGATAGATAGATAGATAGATAGATAGATTGATTGATTGATTACCTGCAGTGTTGGATTGCAGGACCTGTTGCCTCTCCATGTGGCAGCCATGTTACACTCAGTACACAGCGGTACCCCTGGCGGGTGGAGGCTTCAGCCATGGCCGCAGATGGGGAGCGGAAGAGAGGCCGGCTTCGACGCAGCATCTGTGCTTATGAAGCTCACCGACCAGCCCTCTGATCCTCCAGTCCGCTGCAGGGATTGGAAATCAACAGGTACGTTCGGCCAGATGCTGGGGAAGAAAAATAACACAAACAAAATTCCTGCAGCTGTGCAGAAAATATCCACAGTTTTTAATGTATTATTCTTCTGAAAGGAGAATGTAATATACATTTTTCCCCAGATGCTGACAATGTATTAATGTATACTCAGTCTAATGCTGGATTCTTCTCTTATAATTTCATTATTCTGAAGGACAGATAGAATAATCTGACTACAGGCAGTTTATGAAAATAGTCAAATGGAGGAGTCATATATTTCAATGATGATTGATGGTAAGGAATTGGCTTTTAATCACAGAAATGACAGCCGCACTGCGGTGCGGAAAGAGAGGTAAGCACATCACCTAGGTCCACATCTCACGCATGATGGACTCAGTATGTCCATATGGTCATGTTGGACCACGGCTGCTAGACTACGGTAATGACTGTAGCCTTGAAATTCTTTTACAGGTTCATAGGGTGTTTAGACAGCATTAAAGGAGAACGGACTCGAAACTGAACATCAGCAGTTTTCTTTAGGCAAGTATAGATTAGATATACATTGAATATTAAGCTCAATGAATTCAACAAATTATGTATTTCTTTTTATTTAAAATGTAAGCCTTAAATTATTCAGAAGATGGCTTGAGGACTATTTAATGCAGCAAATTACTGTATTTCATAAGGTCTGGACAGCCGTGGCGGCCGTATTTATAACATTTATGATGCACATTGATTGCATTTGCAGGTAATGGGCTGAACGTATCCCAGAAGTCAGTTATGATCAGAAATTTCATCACACAACATGCAGGGTTCTTTTGTGGGAGGGGCTTCTCTTCCCCTTTTCTGAATTAGTTCCCTGAAAAAATTCCTTTAAGACTATGTCTTGTATATTCAGCAAATGTAAAACCTAGGATTTGTCCCCACTGGGGGGGGGGGGGGGGGGGCGGGGTAACCACAAATTTTTGTTAAAAAAATAAAATAATTTGGACGAAACACCACATTGCAGGAAAAATGAGGAAAAAAAAAAAAAAAAAAAAAAAAAAAAA
>JABFEA020000085.1:6659016-6670121 GCA_019775915.2 Cyphomyrus plagiostoma
TTTTTTTTTTTTTTTTTTTTTTTTTTTTTTTTTTTTTTTTTTTTTTGTTTTTATTTATTTTGTTTTTTCTCTCCAACTTAGGTTTTTTTTTTTTTCTACTGTTTTTTTTTTTTCCTTTAAAATTTTTTTTTTTCATTTTTTTTTTTTTTTAACTTATTTTTAAAAGTTTGTTTGTGGCCCCGGGGGGGGGGGGGGGGGGGGTCGCTGTCACACAAACTTTTTTGTAAAACTAGTAATTTATATGGCCGTCTCATCACATTGCAGGATAAATGAGGATAAAACGATATTCAAATAAACCAAAGCAAGCAGACAGACTAATTAGCAAGGCCTACTACATCTCCACAGCAGTCTGACTTCTACTGAAAAAGGTGTTATATTTTCTTTTAAAGAAACTTTGGCTTTTAGTTACGTCCGGAAATAATTAGGCCAGAATCTAATTAGAGAAGTTATTCCGCTGGACTACACTGACTAATTATTGTGGAAGCAGATTGTGTAGGTCTAGTCACGGTATGACGAGCAGAGGGTAACTGAAGAAGAGTGCTAGTTAGGAGTGTACCTTACAATAACAAAGTAATCCATCACAACAGATCAATAAATCCCAATAGTTTTATAAATGTTCTTCTGAGGTTTCAAATAAGCCTATGTGGAGAAAAATGAACCATCCTCATAGGTGAAGTACACGCGTGATTGAGAATCGATAGTCCCTCATCGGGCACCAAGGTTGATCGTCCACAGTTAAGAACAGCCACTCGCCTCGCTCTCAGATTTCTCCAGCACTGAGATCCTGCCACTCTGTCTTGTCACTGGAAGGTTGTCGGTTCAAATCCCGGGGTCAGCAGAGTCAATTCACTGTTGGACTCCTGAGCAAGACGCATAAACTCCAATGGCTCCAAGACAGGCTCACCCTGTTTTCTCAAGAAAAAGTACATTGCTTTAGATACACTGCTAGATAACAGAAATATTACGTAGTTAGTAGACCCCACCCTACTGACCCCCTCCCCTTTCAATGTAGTTGCCTCATCATGTCCCTCATGATCTCAGAAGTTCATATGGCTCTTTGGTGGTCTGCAGGATGACACCGGCCTTGCGATTAATTTAACAGCGTTTTCACGTCTGGGCTCAGAGATGGGCAGAACATGAGCTGGGATCACACACGATAAATCTTAAATGAGACTAATCTTATGTAGAAAAACTCTGCGGGTTTAAAGAATGTCAGGCTTAAAAAATTGGTTTTAACATGCCTGAACATGCCCAATTCATAAGCCCACATAATTCCTATCCCACTTAAAGCAGATCTGATATGAAAGCTTCAAAACAGAGATTCGGTGATATAAACATTTGATCTTAGGAGGCTTTCCTGCATCTGTTCTCCTGCTCTGATGTGATTCTCTGCTATTCTTCTCCACTGCTGTTAATCTCCAGTTTAGACTTTCTTGCTTCCACTGAACTAGAAGCAGATTAAGTCATACAGTCCAGGTGCTACATAATCAAAGTGCAACCGTCGTACTTGACAAATTCTGGCATTTTAGAAATAATCGCATAGAGTGGTATGGAGATAATCAGATCAATGGAATTAGGTTGCACACACTCTCACACTTTAAAAGCTCACAATGATTAAGTGTTTCCAGCAGGTGGCGTGGTGGCTTAGGTGGGTAGGGCCTTTGCAGTTGAATGAATTGTTTGAATTCTTTGCAGTTGAATTGCAGGCGTATGAATCCTCTCACTCTGAGTTTGCAGGCCTTCTCTATGCACTCTGCAGGTAACTGCCATTTCCTCTTACAGACTGACATGTGCAGTCAGGTGATCCGGCATCTCCTGTCTGTACTTGTAGGGGAGGGGCAGCATGGAAGCCTCATGGCTCCGGGTACGAATCCTGCCTCCACTCTTTGTGAGATACTACTGTTAGGCTAATTAACATCTCTGAATTAATTTCCTGTATTGTGTGATTACACATGTGCAGAGATGGTCAGTATTTTAAATACATATTTTATTACCTTTGAGAATTTTGTAATTTGTATTTTGAAAAAAAAAACAAAAAACATGTCATCCATTTTCTGACCTGCTTATCCTACTGGGTCGCAGGGGGCCCAGAGCCTATCCCAGAAGCAATGGGCATGAGGCAGGAAATGATCCTGGACAGGGGGCCAGCCCATCACAGGGCACACTCACACCTACTGTCAATTTAGGAACTCCAATCAGCCTCAGCATATCTTTGGACTGTGGGGGGAAACCGGAGTACCCAGAGGAAACCCCAAGACGACATGGGGAGAACATGCAAACTCCACACACATGTAACCCAGGCAGAGACTTGAACCCAGGTCTCAGAGGTGTGAAGCAACAGTGCCAACCACTGAACCACCATGCCACCCCAAAACATGTCACTTGTAGTAAAATACTTTGAGAAATTGCATTTTGCGTATTTTAAATATTTACAATCCTTAAAAACATATGTCATTCCATTTACTTCTTTTCTGTCATTTTAAGAAGCTAATCACCAGGCTTACAGGCTCTTAAATATAGCTTATCACCGTCTTTGGCTAGACGCCAGTACATGTGACGCATCCTGTTGAGTCCAGCTTGTTCCTTGTGAACTTCATTTTCCCATCACCACTCATCTAAAGAAAGAAGATGCTCGTTTGCAAGTACTGTACATAGTGAGGTTTACTATCAGGTATTGCTGACTGAATGTCATTATAGGACAGAGGAACTGAGCAATTAGCAACTTACTTGTGCTCTAGAACTTACTTGTGAATTAACTTGCTAGCCTGCGAGTGGCATTCTGGGTAATTTCAACAGGCATGCTCAGGCAGTGGAATCTTGTGGTTTGTCATATATGGAAGACTTAATTAGCGATAAATCAGGCTAGCTACTTTTGTTCTTAAGAACAACGTTACGTCATATCAGCAAAACGCAGCTATTTTTATAGTCACTGAGCAAAGGGAGAACCGACTGGTGGACTTGGTGTTGCATATTATAGGCGTCACGGCCGCTGGCCCCTTTTCTTTGAGCGTGTATCTAAAAACAGTTTTTTCTTTGACTTTGTGCCTCTTCAGCACCCTACTGTAAGATAAAGTGGGAAAATCACACATTATGGTAATTAATTTAAGAAAGTGGCAGTGTGGCTCCTTGCACGTGCACACACACACGCACACGCACACCGGCTCCTGTCAGCCTCAGCCACCACCACTAATTCTGCGGGAAACACTGGGTATAAATTATAAACGGTCATGATCTAATATCGCGATTCTGAAACATGGAACCGCAATCCCCCCCCCCCCCCAAGCCCCAACCTGTCGCGACTGCAGCCTGCTGAGCTCACATAATCTTACTAATGTTGCAAAAGTCATTTTTCAGGCTTCAATTAATAATACAGTAAATGTAAGTCAAAAAAGTATTGTTCTACTTAAAGTTATGGCAAGCTTTATATTTTTACATTTCTAGGGCTGTAAAGGTACACATATTCATCCATTTCTGTAATTCAGTATTCAAATGACAAATTTTAACATCGTGTATGTTACCTTTTTTACATGTATTACTTTTACGAATTACTTGTATTGTAATGAAATACATTTTCTCCCGACAGTATTTTGTGTTTTGTTATATTTCATGAGCAAGTATTTGTGATTGTAACAAAATACTCTTTGATGTATGCTTGTCCATTTCTGTGGATGCGTGTGTTTTGTGATTGACTGACACCACATTCCGCCCCCATTCTGCCAGAGACAGACTCCGGCCCCTACAGATATGTACTGGATAAAAGGTCGGAAGACGGCTGGAAGGTATAAAGCCATTAGTATTTTGTTTTAGAAATAAAAATCTTAATACGTACACAAAAATGAATGAAACAACAAATCAACACAAATACTGAACTATATATTTTTTATAATTTATGAGGTACTTTTATCCAATGTGAGAAACAACAACCCGATTGTGGGTTAAGGGCCTTGCTCAAAGGCTCTACGGAAAAAATGCTGGGTATGGGATTTGAACTGGCAACCTTCTGATCACAGGCACGGCGCCCAAACACACTCCGCCTACTTGTTTGACAAACAGCTGGTTGCCGTCGCTCTGATCAGAGGTTAAATGCTTTGCCCATTCGCTTTGCTCCAGGGCATAGATTTCCGTTTCTCAAATCGCTGCTCTTCCCCTCCGCCCCGCTCCCGCCACACTAATCCGGCTAGCGTCCACCGGCGAGCAGCTCGGCAGGGCCGCGGTCGACACAGCTGGAGAGCCCAAGCGAACACAGCAGGCGATAAACCGGCAGCGGGAGCAGCTGCCGTTGGTGCCGCCAGCGGTAAACACTGCGTCTGGCACACGACTCCCGCCAGCAGCGTCTGTTTCTGTGATCTCGAGGCCCACTAATGGGGGGGGGGAGGTTCCCCCTCCCCACTAGCTCCCAGGGCTCCAATTAACTACAGGTGCTCTCAATTAACTCCCTGCCGGCTCCGGCGCCGAAGAATCCCCCAGCATCTGACACCTGTCGGACAGCCACGGCAGCCCCCGCGCAGTAGAGAGCGTGACTCGCCCCCCGTATAGCCATGGCGGGGGATGCGACAGCTGATTGATGGTCACCTTGGATACGTCCTTATTACATACACTCAGTAATCACAACACACTCATCTTAATTACTGTCATTCCTCAATTGTTATTTATTTCATTCTGAAACTCTTGTGAGGTCTGATCACTTTTCATCAACGTCACTCGGTTTATCTCGGGGACGGCAGATATTTGTTATTTTTCGTTGATTTGAGGCAATAAAGTTTCAGGTCACTCTCTCAGATCGTAGAACTCCTGTTAATTTTTTTTATGCCATTTTCTAAATCTGCTGTTGCTTTGGGATCCAACAAATCTTATTTTTCTTTGATTTCTGCCTGTTCTCCTGGCTTGTTCTCCTGGCCATAATCTGCACACTTCACACCGGCTGCAAAAATAAAAAGTGCTAGTGATGTAGAGGGGATTTTTTTTTCTTTATAATTTATTTTTCCAAAAACGTGACAACATTGCCCATTCTGTGAAACCTGTGACTGTGAAACCTTGTACGTTCCCTGTGGCCAGGATTTTGCAGCTACTTTTTATAATAGGCCACAAGATTGTAATTCATTGTTATGAAGTTTATAAAGAAGACTAAATGCTGGGCAATTATCCTGGGGTAATTAAAAAATCGTTGGCTGACTGACATGTCAAATTGTTCTTTGGATATATTTAAAAACACAAATACATGTGCCGAAGTCGAAATGTAACTTCAGTTCTTTTTTTCCCTTAAGCGATGCATTTGCATACAGGCAGATGTGAAATGCATTAAAACACAGGGATAATGGTAGCAGATGGACTTCAAAGCCAAATATTCCAACAAATACCTTTGAATAGAAAGTTAAAACACCTGCTGTGATCCCTATTATAATTTCCCACTGAAATATGTGTATTATTTGCGTCCTTTTCTTACCTTTGTCGTTCACAGCTTAATATACACATCCCCAGGATGTGCACACCAAAGTCCAATCAGGCTTTGATACCGAACCTTTACGTGGTTATTCAGAATAAAATGCTTTGTCACTTGGTTGCCTCCTGTTGAGATCTATGCGTGGCATTTTCTCACAAGTTGCATTGCTGGACGAGCTCAAAAGCACAGACATAAAAAGTCACGCTTTGTTGTGTACTTCGCAGTTAAAACTTCTTCGATTTAGTTAATGATACACGCAAAAGATGCTAAATCTCTGTGGATGGCAAAATGGAAAAATTGTGAGCCTATTCATTAGTTCCTGTGAACAGTCGTGTGTGTGTAAAACATTGCCGCGATGTTCGGGACTTCCTTGCATATTTAGATGAAGTTTCAGAACATCCCTTCATTTAGCCCTGTGTATAGCTCCGAATTGTTTCTCGATATTCCAAGACGGAATAGGCAGAAATCGGTAGTTGGCTTTCGAGAAGGATTTGTGGAAGGACAGTGATGGTCTCGTTCGATTTTGGAACCCATAACTTGTAAAAAGCAATGCGCAAAATGGAAGGTTAGCATGAGCAGGGCAGATGCAGGAACCCGACTGGAGGCTGAGCTCGGCCTTGTGGGAAATGAGAGGCGGCACTGCCATCGCCTTTGTGCCCCTGATTACTGCGCATGCGAAACACAAGTAAAGACGTTTCTGAAACGCATTATATGGAACAGTGCAAGCAAAGTGACAATGAGAAGTATGAAGAAAAAAGACACCCATCCATCCATCCATCCATTTTCTATACCCACTTGTCTAATAAATAAAAACCAGCAATGCTTAGGTATCACATAGAATGGACAGAATAAATAAATAATAATAACAATAAAAATAAAACTGTAGTTAAGAAAAAAACTTTCTTACAAACCAACATGAACGCGAGGGGCAATGACACACATGACTGTGGGTATTATGGGATGCCCCTTTGTCTAAAATATCTAAGATGAAGGCATTTAACTCTGATGATCACGGTCTCACAGGCACAATCACACAAACACACACACACACACATAGAGACATACACACACACACACACAGACATACACACACACAATTATGCACACACACATAGAGACATACACACAAAGAGACACACACACATAGAGACACACACACGTTGAGACATACACACACACACAGACATACACACACAATCATGCACACACACATAGAGACATACACACAGACACACACACATAGAGACACACACACGTTGAGACATACACACACACACATACACACACACATAGAGACATACACAAGCAAACACACACACATAGGCATACACACACATATAGACACACAAACACACATAGAGACATACACAAGCAAACACATACACACATACATATAGACACACACACACACAGCCGTTTCATACAAAAAGCAGGCAATAATGGGAACACAGAGAGGCAGGGAGGCTCAGCCCTGGCTGCCATTGTACTTATAATAATTAGGCATTAATTTCAGATGAATGTGTGTGAGGGGACAGAAAATGAGGATAATAGGAATTTCGTCACTGCGGCAAAGACAGAAAATATGCTGGTTCACAGTTAAAACTGATTAACTGAAATTCTGATAACTCTGATTAGATTAGAAAGTATTGCCCCCAGGAGGATAAGTGAACAATTACATAATGAATAAATAAATTAATTAAACAAAAAAATAAATAAATGCATATATGTGCATATATAACCTGAAGTAAGATTTAAATATGTAACGACTTGTTCTCTGCTTCAAAGTGAGATAAGCTAATGTGCCAATGTACTGCTTAGGCAGTTAAATTACATTCACAAGCCAAACACACGGGCCTTTTGAAGGGGCTCAGATACCGAATGTAACAACGATCATTAACAATCGAGCACGAGTACACAGCTTTGGCCAGCCAATCGATGCGTTCGTGAATGATTGTGTCAGGAAGGCCTGATTGACTGATACAGACCACAGAAGAGACGTTCAAGGTGAAAATGCAATATCTGTCAAATATAAACCGTACGACAAGATAATGAGCTATCGAGCTCCCCATCTAGCCTCGTTATCTAACCCTTCTTCATATGTTAAAATTTTACCTTATGCTATTCTCCCAGGACACAATGATTCTACTACGCTGCAGCTAGCTAGCTAGGCACCACAAAGAAAAACACACAAGACTTATTCAAACCTATTAATTGTGAAACATCTGGCTGTTTTTGCTACCACAGAAACAGCTGTATTGTTTATTAGCGATGTTGCTTCACACCCGCGGGGATGGGGGTGTGAATCTTGGCTGTACTCTGTGGGGAGTTACATGTTCTTTAAGTAGAAACTGCTGTTTCCTCCAGGGACTCCAGTCTCCTCCTGTTGTCTAAAAACATGCCGCTAGGCTAATTGGTGTCGCTAAGTTGCCGGTAATTTGTGAGCGTGTGGCATCCCGTCCAGGGTGTAGCCCTGCTTTGTGTCCCCCTGGTAAGGGCCTCCTCCTGAATCCCTGACTAGGAGGAAAAATGGAATGACAGACAGATCCTTCTCATAGCACTCAGCAGTATTGTTGTTTGCCTCAAAGTATCAATATTTAATAAAACAGAGAAACTCAAATAAAGATATTGAATTTACAGTCCATACTCAAAGTGGACGTTTCCAGCAGGTGGTCCAGAACCTGGGTAGCGGGACCGGCAAGTAGAATGTCAGGTTGGGGGAGCAGATGCTGGAAGGTTAGAAATCACGTTAAGGTTGAGAAGATTATCCTGGAGGGTGTGGGCCAGGACTGCAGGTATGAGACTGGAAAATCGATGACGCTCTCGGGTAAGTTTCACAATAGTCAGATCATACATAGCATCATACATCCCATGACTAATTTAGACTTGTCTTATCTACTGTTAACTACAAGCACAGAATATCAAACCCACATCCAGAATATACATTTCCAGCAGGTGCAATGACCAATATATTCATCTATCATGTATTTTTGATGAGAGCTTGAATATTGGCAAACATTAATGTTTTTATGAGTGTATCATCTTGCATGTTTGTAACTGACTGACAAGCATAACCGTGACAATAAAACCACCTGAGATGTGCTCTTCATTTCGTCTGAGTCTTGTGTGACTGTGAATAAAATTACCATCATCGAGAGGATCAGCTGGCTTCCTGGCAGTAGCTGTCATTCTGTAGTCATTTCTGGTCTTCTGTTGGACCAGAAAGCTGACCAAGCTAATTACTTAAAGATCATGTCTCAGAAGTCCCTTGCGCTTAATCCTTGAAGGTAATGGGTCACGATGGTGTTTCTGTTGTGATATTGACATTTCAGTGAGAAAATTAAATCTTTAAGGTCAAAGAGCCTCAGGTGTTTTTGACTGATTCTCAATCTCCAAAATCAATCATTTTTTATATCCATCAGGAGAAATAAATGAAATGAAAACTGAATGTAATACTATTCAAAAGTAAGGATTCAGCATTCTCTTTCTTGCTATAAAAATATATAATAATAATAAAAATAATAACGAACCATATAAATTATTATTATTATTCATAATTGTTGTTATGAATAATAACAATAACATGTAATTAAAAATAAAGTCATTTTAAGTGCAATTTCAGATCTTTCAAAGTTTTTGAAGATCACCTTAAAAAATGAAGGAACAGACACGGTGCCGTTTGGATGAGAGCATTCAGCAGAATGCGTCGCACACTGACTGCAGGCAGGGACACTGAGCCAGACTGTGGAGGCAGCAGGACGGGCAAACAGGTGGTACGATTGTTTTTGCAAAACCCCAGAGGCACAGAGAAATCTGAGAGGAACTTGGCCTCCTGGGAAACCACGCCCCCGCGCTCCTGCGGCTACGCGCCCTGGTGAAAGGAGCGGACTTAAAGACCCGCAGGGCGGTTATGCTGGAGCACCGTTCGGCCTGGCCATCTCACGCACGTTCCGTTTGTCTCGCCCATGGCACGCGTGTGTGTGTGATTCCTGCATGGATCCGGCCAGCGCCCAGTTTATTTTCCTCTCAGCCTCCAGGCCAATCGCAGCGGGTGGCCAGCACAGCCCCACGTGTCACCATCCAATCACCTGCCTTTCCTCACCCCCCGGAAGCCTGTTTCTCCACCAGGAGCCAGAGGCTGTGCAGAGGCTCCAGACATTCACCAAAGGCCTCGCCCTGGCCCAGACTCACGGTTCCGGGGCCCCTGGACAAGAAGTCAGACAAATGGGCCGGGGGAGAACACAGTCATGAGCATTACGAGAGCAGAACCGCCGCCGCTTTCTGACAGAAGGGCTTTGTGTGAAATGTTTAATGATGCAGGGATCACGTGTTAAATCCGTGAAGGCAGTTCCTATATTCATGCATGATTCCCATAATGCAGACATGGTCCTGCGCATGGCTGTGCGTGTATACAGACATCTGTATACTGATATTTACAATAAATTAAATGAAACAGAAGACTCTTCACTGATAGCTTTTCATGTACTTTCACTGTTCAACAGACCAGACGTGTCCAGGCACACGCGTGTGCAATCGCGCGTGTTGGGCGTGATGTGGGTCACAGCGCTCCCTGGGAGCCGACGTCGGGAGAACACAGCGGGATCGCGGGATGCCTGCACCCTCAGGAGCAGGATTAGGGGGAAAGCGTGGGTCTGGCTCGCTTTCAGATGCAGGCAAAGATAAGGAGCGTTGGACCCCTCTGAGGTGTCCGAAAAACAAAGGTCAAAAGACCTTGCAGGTGAGGTTTTTCTGGCGAGACGCCGGTTCGAGTTGCCGCTAAATTCAATGAGTCGTGGCGGGTGACACGGGCGAGGTGAACCCTCCCTTCAGCATTAGCATTTCAGACGGCCCAATCCGGGCTCCCCGTCTCGGGCGGCTGTTTATCTCTTTTCAGGTGGCATTAAACTCGATTGATTTCTGCCCGAGATCAGAGGCCACTGGATCCAGTGCCCATCCAAGCAGTGAGGATGAACCTGCTCTGATTCTTTCAGACTGCAGAAGGCTTTTTTACTGCTGAGTGTAACAGTTTAATGCCTTTATGACTCTAGCGGTTCCATTTCAGCATGTTTCACAGGATAACATTCAAGCTGAAGTATTTTGGATAAAAAATGGAGACTTTGACTTTATTTGGTTTTGTTATGTATTTTATGTTTTCAAAGTTAAATGAAATAAATATTATATGAACCTTGCACTGTATACCTTAGTACCTAAGTAATTAACAACTGGTGGCAGATTTGCAGGTGAATAACCTTAATTTTAATTTAATTTAATGTCACTATATGCAATATAATGTAATATTTGCATAGTTTTTGTATAGTAGTAATAATAATAATAATAATAATCATAACCATCATGTTGTATGGATATTTTAATACAGAGCATGACTACAAGGACAGAACAACCATAAACCTTCAAGAACATTCTTCATCGCCCACATCGTTGGATCCAAACCTCCTCAGTCCCACGTTGTTTTATTGTTGCCATCTGTGCGTTAGCAAGCTGCAAATATACCTTCACGTATGCAAACATGTTCTTCGCAAGCCATTAATAAATAAGCTGGGATCTATAATAAATGTTTAGGGCTTAAATAAACGTTTGAGGTTTAAATAAATGTGAATTGATGCAACGCATATGAGACGTAACCAAGAGACTCGTTTGGAGGGCTGCT
>JABFEA020000085.1:6675715-6689825 GCA_019775915.2 Cyphomyrus plagiostoma
GGATGTGGTGGAACGGGAGCTTCGTGCCCTGGATGTGCATCCCACAAATCTCCATCAACTGCAAGATGCTATCCTATATGGGCCAACATTTCTAAAGAATGCTTTCAGCACCTTGTTGAATCAATGCCACGTAGAATTAAAGCAGTTTAGAAGGCGAAAGGGGGTCAAACACCATATTAGTATGGTGTTCCTAATAATTCTTTAGGTGAGTGTAGTTCACTATATACAAATGGATTTATTTTAAATGACTATAAAACATGTCTTATATTGTGTATTTATTATTATTTTCTTTCTCGTATGTGGTGCATGCGTACCGTGGAAAACATATTTTTCATCTTCATTTGAGTAACATTTCAACACCATCAGATTGGTTAATGCTACTATTCGGTACAAGAGAGAGACTCAGGCCTGGCTTGTGTGTGGCCAATGAAGACAAACTACGTTATTAAAGAAATCGGTCTAATTGCTACGTAAATAAGTAATGGAGAACATTTCATGGATCTAAAACGTTCCAAATACCATTAAATATTTTACTTTTCTTGCCTTACTGTGTCAAGAAGAAATCTAATTAGCTTCGTCACCTCAAAATGCATCCCTGATACGTTCTTGCAGCCTTAATTCTATGGATAAAAGCGTTACGTCGCACGACCTCATTCAGATCGTTCTCACACTCTCAAGGTGCTCTCTGTCTGAATGCCGACACACCGTGACATCATTCACCCCGTCTCTGCGAGTTAATGGGCGTCTACGAGCCACGTCGTATTTCACAAGCTAGCTATAAATCCTATTCAAGTAGCCCCAGTGGACTGATAGAGAACGTACATTTTGAAAGGTTATAATTCACGTGAAATGCTAAATATGCAGCTACGCATAATTTGCATAGTCTCCAGTGTGTGGTGTGCTGATTAATCAAGGGCGTGTGTCGCTTGGTTACAGAGCTAGGGTGACTCGTGCTCCCGTGGGCTTTGTAACTACGCATTGATTAGAGGGGAATATAACTGATAAATCCCTGCAAGGGAGGGATTCATAACATCCGTCGGGGATGGTATAATTAAACATAGTGACATCTGGGAAACTCGTTGTGACATTGATCGTGAGTGGAGATGACAATAGGTAGCCTGGCGAATAGGAAAGAAAAGGCGTCGGGCACAGAAAAAGGGGCCACAGAGGAGAGGAGTTGGAAGAAACGTAAGAGGAGAGCAAAAGGTCAGGCGGGTGAAGATTATAATGGCGAAAAAAGAAGTGAAAACGCAGACATTGGAGGGAATTTAACATTTACACCAAGAGGATGGAGCCAATAGCTGCAGATACGGATTCATACGTCTGAGTTATGATTTCTTTAATGTTTTCTGTGCAGACATTTCTCCAGAACTAACGTTAAACATTCATCCTGCGTTATATTTAATGCATGGACCCAATTCCATCCATTTTTAATGTTTGCATCACAGCACCTCTAGAAATAATGTTGTCTCTCTGCAGGTTTCTGGGGATAAATTGGCGCTGCTTCCATAAAAAGGGGTCAACCTACAATCTGAATGGTATTTAAGCGTTTCAGGGATATGAAAGTGCCGAGCTAGGAGTCATTTTCTGCCACCCCCTCCCCCCTCCCCACACCATTTCCACAGGAATCCACTGACCGCCTTTGTGTTGTGGAAACACAGAGTAAATCATTTGCATTTATGACAGCAAATTATGCAAACGGAACAGTTTGCCCATTCAGCTCCATTTGAGATAGCCTGATATGTAGCTACGTAGCATATCAGATCAACAAGTCTGGCCACATGTTAGAATATAGTGGCGTTCAAGATCAGAGAGGCCTCAGTTAATGATAGAACTTGGGACATCCCTGAATCTCAAACTATCAGGGAAAAAAACCCAGAATTTTTTCACACAATCGACAGGAATGTTGCGGAATCAGACAGCCAGGGCAGACCCGGATCGAGCACTTTAATTGTGACAGATGTTTCCATTATTCAAAGTGCAATAATGCCCTGCGTGTAAACAGTCTGAAATTATCTGGGGGATTCCTGGATGAAGGCTAAGAGGAGACCCACTCGCAGTCGCCAAACGTGATTAGCAGCGATTGTTAGCATTTATTATGTTGATTAGTTATCAGCCACCAACCAGCAGTGGTGGTTTTCTGGGAACAAAAGTCTGGTTGATGGATACCTTGGCACTCACAGCAGGCAGAAGAAAAATTGAGTTTTCAGGCAAAATTTGCATTTATAATGCAGAATACACCTGACTGTTATCACCAGAAATTACTGCTGCGGCTTTTCCGATAGCACAAGAAGGATGGAATGTAAAATTACGGCTCCACATGACTGAAGTCTCACATATTATGTGATAAAGTTAGAAATGTCTGTAGGCTTCAGACTCATATTTGGTGCTCTTTACCAAAAACGTATAACCAGAACAGCACCAAACAAACAATAATAATACAGTGGTACCGCGGATCTTGAACTCACTAGAACTCAAATTTCTTGAAAGGTGAACAAACCAGTTTGATCTAGAACTCGATCTAAATATCAGAAGTCAAACCGTGAACGCTGACCTAATATAAATTGTACGCACCAGAAAATGAATCATACTACAATGCAATTCTTGCTTGAATGCCTTCTTCACAGACTGGACGATTAACTAAATAAAGCAGCACAACATTACAGTAACTAACAATAAATAAACCATTAACTTACGTGAACTATTTATTTATCATTTATTTAAACTTTATTTTACCACGTAAATAAACCGAAAACCGGTTCTCATTACTTTACGTGATATTCGGGAGAAATAGCAGATTACGCATCGGAACTGCCTGGTCATGCGTGTAACTAAACTCTTCAGCTAATAAGGGCAAAGGTGTGTCGCCCGCCACGGAGGCGGTTCCAGTTTGTGCACCCGAGTGAGAGGTCGCAATGCATCTAACCGTAATGAATTGCGTCAGGATCAGAATGTGTTACTTCAAGCCGGCTGTAAGCAAGTCGAAGGCACCCAGTGACTGGACTGGGGAGACAAACTGAAATGCGGACTTAAAACGGAGGACAAATGACAACAACCACAAACAGCCGATCACATGGGGATCCCACACGAGGTTAACGAGGGGGCGTGGCACACGGAAGGAGCGGACTATCAGGGCAGGACAGGGGTAATGTTGGGATAAGATCTTTATCGTTTTGGAAGCCATCAAGAAGAAAATGCTCTTCTTATTTTATCCGGTTCATTTTGTGTTTAAATGCTTTAAAAACATATTTATGTGTAATTTTGGGGGGCCGGGAACTAATTAATTGGTTTCTATTATTTCTTATGGGAAAAATTTGATCAGAACTCAAATTTTTTAGGATTCGATCTAGATTCTGGAACGGATTAAGTTTGACAACCGAGGTACCACTGTACAAGTATCCCCTGCTTTATGAATGTCCAGTTACGCCACTTCGCTTTTACGAATGACAGCTGTTTTCTCTAACTGAAAGAAATCTAAAGAAGATTTTTGTTATTTAACATATAGTACCTTTGTTATTAGGTACTGTATGTTATTTTTGGTATGATTTATTAGGTTCTTTTTACGGTCTGGGAATGCTCAAAAATTTCTCATAAATTAATGGCAATTGCTTTCTTTGTTTTCTGCTATTTTGAAGTTTCTTAGGTATGCTCTACTTTTGTAAGAGCAGGGGATATCTGTATTATTATTATTATTATTATTATTATTATTATTATTATTATTATTATTATTATTGATAATAATAACCCCCATGACCTTGATAAAGATCATATGGATGGATGATCAGTCTAATCTGTGTAAGACTTTGAAATTTCTTTCAAAGTGCATTGTACATTGAATAATTTTTTAATAATTAATGAAATATGCTGACACAAGTGAAGGAATGAGCAAAACTGAATCAGTAAACAAACACTAAATAATTACTGTAAAACTGCTGATTAAACTACAGACTCTATCTGATCACGAGCATGACTGATTTGTTTTTAATCATTTATATGAATGCCTTTGCGAAGTGCAAAAAGTCTGAGGAACATCTAATGAAGAGGAAAGGCAAAAATGCTTCTGCCCCTATTGTGAGAGCAGGAATCCTGCTATTTACTGGGCAACCAGCGTGTCCGGGAAGACTTAACCACGTCCACGTGCCATGACCTGCGAATCACTAAGATGAGGCACGCTCGGATAAACATCTGTGCATCTCTTTGAAGATGCCACAGACCCGGAGAGGTTTTACAAAGTGAGACGCACAAAAGTCAGCTCTATGATGTTCTTCCTTGAGCTGTCAGATCCCACAGGTATTGCAGCACTTTGAACAACACGGCCCAGTCTAACAACAGCTTTAGGTGCTTCCTCTCTACACATCTGTTCCCAATGCCCTTGTAGACCATGCAGATCTGCACAACTTCTTAGCAACTCTTTGACGGCTGAGTTGTCCCACATTTGAATTTGAAGTATTTAATAAATAAATCATATGAAGAAGATTGTCGTTCATAAACATATTTAAAATATAATTTTGGCTGTAACACATGTATGTCAAGGGACGTGTGCTTGACTGATGAGCTGTTGAAGATCCTTACCTGCGTCCGGTGGGGTCTGAAGAAGTTTTCAGATGACTTTTAGTATTCTAGCATATTTAATTGACGGTGCTTGTTCATTAGTTGAGAGTTAGAGAGAAGCAGAAATTAAATGAAACTAGGAACCTTCTAAGCCCCCTATCCCCCCCAGGAGTGATTCAAGCACTTCCAGGAAATGCAACACACAAATATATATAATAATAGATGGTTTGACATGAACACATGAAAATAATAGAAGCAGATGAAATGCAATAAAGACAATAATGTGTATTCAATACAGAATAGCAATTTGCTCATATATTTGCTCATATATTACATATTTTATCAGTTACTGGCTTTTATGGTGGTCATTCACATACATATCGTTCATTGATTTGTACCCTGTTTTTGTTCTACCAAATTTCTTTGTTACCATTAATAAACAAAATAAGTATGAACAGAACCACACCGGCACCACCGCCGAAAGGCAAACAGGCCCCGCCTGCCGGGCCATTTTGCCGTCTGTGATGGTCCTGCTGTCCCTGGTGTAGACCTCCCCGCTGGCTCCTCCTATCAGTAGATGGGGAGCAGGTGCAGGAACATGTCACCACGTGTCTCCTCTCCGGATGATCTATTGATTTCGCTCACTGACAGGCACTGCGAGAGACATATGAAAAAGCTCCTTCAAAACCAGCAGGGGGGGGGCAGTGAATATTGATATCCCACTATTCAGTCACACGTTCCGAACCACACACACACACACACACACACACATACACACACAGCAAAAGACTTGGTCATAGCTGTTGCTCAGAATCCACTTGGCTACAACCCTTGCGCAGAGTAAATGGTCTGACTTTGACCATCTTGTACTGATTTGCTAATCGTAAGCGACGGGGGCTTGAAGGAGGCTGAATCCCGCTCCCCTTCTGCCTGTCTCCCCCCCCCTTTTGTGACAGTTCTACTCCGATTTTATCCTCTACTAATTTATGCCCCAGCCACATCCACACATCTGCGGCGAAACAGCCACACGCAATGAATGCGATCTGTAAGCTCACGTCAGAATTGTCCATTAACTTTCTAATTTTCTTTTCATCAACTTGCCAATGCTTCACATCTCGGCGGGGTGAAATTTATCAAGTCGATTCACCCCTGTTTTTGCCGTACATCTTGTATAATGCGTATTATTTGCGGTAGTAGGGCTGTGTTGGGAAGAGCCTTCGAATCCACAAATCTATGGGCCAAGATGAACGGATGCAGGAAAGCCTGTCCCACACCTTTTGTCTTTCCTTTGTGTCTTTCTGTGAGACTATGATTGAGTTTCCAGTGTTTACAATCAGTAACAGCCTCTCACTCAGATCCCCATTCAGAAGGGGCCTCCACTATAACGTCCTTTATCGCTTTTCTGATTGACTGCTCTATCTCCATCTTTTCCTGGTAAAAGTGAAATTTCACTCTGGAAAAATTGCTGCTTTACATAAATGGTATTTAAAGGGGCCGCATTGAGAAGTCCAGCCACAATAATTGCCCTGAGGTGTTTTATTTTAATAAGATGTTTGTCCCGGCGTGGAGTTTATTTTTCCTTATATCAAATGGTCACACAAACAAATGCCAGACAAGTGGGGGAGTTCCTGAGAGACTAGAATATTAGCATGGATTTCATTTTGCTTTGTTGCACTGGGAAAAATATCAAAACAAAATTTGAGACAATAGAGCGTGGTGTGTTAGAAGGAGCAAGACCTTGTCTTCAAGATGCTTATAAAACAAAGTAGTTCAACACATCCTGACAATGTGTGGTGACCACCATCTAACTCAAACACTAGCTAGACATGATTTATTTAGAGTTCTTGCGGTCCACACTGCATCAGCCTCTGGTTATATATAATAAAATATACTGTTATCTATGATGCATAATTATTATGATGCTGAAACTGAATTATTCAGTGGCCAGGAACATGGCTGTGCTTACAGATGTGAAGGACTGTAATTATGGGCAAAATGCCTGGCCGCCTTGATATAATATGACAATAGGTAACGAACCTGTAAATAAGAGTCGGACTATTTTGAGACTTTGAAGTCTTGCGTTTTATTACTTGGATTTAGTCCCCCTAAATGTTTGAGTAGATTCATTACTTATTTTTTTTGTTCTGTTAATCCATTAACAAGGCCAAGCTTAAGGAAAGCAAACGGTTTTTGAAAGAAACCTGCCATCCCGACTATGAGGTGTCATCATCCGTCAAAGTGAACTCTGTTATCATCACAGGCTGATGGCAAATCAAAGGAAGAGTGAGCCGTTTGGGAGTTTGGTTCCGAATCCTAGAGTTTCTACGCTACTGGGAACATTTAGGTTCTGCAATGTTTGTCACTGAAAGATGAAGACCAGCTGGGGCAGAATCAATCCATTAATGTAGCTCTGAAAGACTGCAGCAGCCTTACCGATTGGAGAGAGAGAGAGAGAGAGAGAGAGAGAGAGAGAGAATAATAATCCAGAGGTGAAGGTGTGTGAAGCTGACAGGCAAACAGCTCCAGGGCCGCCAGCTAAGGGAGTATTGATTTGCAAATTACATCAAGGTAGCACCATGCCAAGCTGTCTCTAAGCTAGAGTGACAGAGGAATGGCCTGTAATGAGTGCTAACATCACACTTACCGCTGAGCTGCACGTTTATTTGCACATGTGCGATGTTAGCAAACCCAGCAACGATGCAAATTCTCTGTATTATTAGTTTTAGTAATGTTACAGCCAGCAACCACAACAGCAATTATAACAACAATAATACTAATAGTGATAATAATGCTGATGTATACGGGCCTCGGAGTCAGTCATTCAGACCCCCGTACCACCCTTTTTTGAGCCCCCCCTGCATATCTTTCCTCAGGGGGGCTGTGTGATAGTTTGGGTGGCTTTGTGAACAAGACAGCGTGACATGGGCTATTTTCAACAGATCAGGGGTGTATTTTCCTATTTCCTCTATTCACGAACTGACAGGAAGAGGGAGGGATGCAGTTTTGTCAAATCTTTCTGTGGGAAGGGAAAAAAAGAACATAAGGACACAGCATCACATACAAGGAACCGCAGCGGGAAGGAAAGACAGAAAGACAGGACAAATGCTGCAGTCACCTGACTATCTTAGCAGTCACCTGACTATCTTAGCAGTCACCGGACGGTTGGCGGCATAGCCCATCTAGGGTCAGAGGAAGATATACACATGTTAATAACTTTATTAAGAAATACTATGTTTCAATATATTTAAAAATAAACGTTAAAGGAATGAAATAGGCTAACCCCAATATGTGGTAAAAGCCAGTTTACGCACACACACGCACGCACACACACACACACACACACACACGCACACACACACACATATATATCTTGGGGCTTGGGGAATTATGGGTAGCAGTAATCAAGTCTTTCCACAGGCTTCCATAGATTGAAGTCGTTCATGTTCACAAACTCCAGCTTTCCAGAATTCAAAGTGTTATTAGTCAGATAATCACATTAAAGTATAAGATCGATATGTGGATAATGCAGGAAACGTGCATGAGACACGGAGGTCAGCCGTATCCCCGCACACAGAAATTTTTATTGCTATTAGCGTGTCTTATTTACACAGTGGCAAATGTCTTGGGGAGATTTCAGACAGACTCTGGGAAGAGCCTGAGAACAGGGTGGATAAAATGGTACCAGTTTTTATTATTTGGAGGATTTTCATGCATTTCATTTGGCTGAAAGTTTCAGTTATGCAGCCAAATGGACAAGTTACAGCTTTAGCCATATAAAAATACTCCACAGATAGATAGATGGAATGGAAGAAATTCCAAAATTTCATGAGCACTTCCTGTGGAAGGACCTGGCTAGCTAGCTGAGGGACACGCACCCCATGTTTGGTGATGTGTCTGCTCGACGTGCGTTAAGGGCTCGCAGGGAGCTCTCAGAAGGTTTCAGCCCCAATATGAGATCTTGTCCCCAATTTGTGTCCTAGTTGTTTGAGATTTGAAGTGTCTCTGTTTGCTTGTGAGAGTCTCAGGCCAACCTCTGCTCCACACCCTACACCCCACAACCTCATAAACAGTAATGCTGTGGGGCGGGCAAGGGGGGTGGGGGTGGGGGGGTGTTTATGTTGTCATGGAAACAGATGCTGTTTTTTCTTAGAGTTCAAACCGAAATGCATCCAGTACCAATCGTGCTTTATCATTGGTCTACTCATGCTCAAAATGGTGTGCTTTACTAGGGTGTTGCGGGAATGAAAATGCTCCTCTTCGAAGCACATTTCATTTCTGCTTCATCCTTCTGAAGGTCCACAGTAAATGTACAGAGCCTGATTGCAGTCTGTCTATGTCAGTCTCATTATTTTCTGTTAGAATATCATTGTTATCTTAAATGGGTCCCCCTTCTTGTTTGGCTAGAGAAAGGTTTATTACCATATAATTTCATCCACTGTTCCTCTAACCACTTGTACTGTACTGGGTCATAGGATCAATAGAAATACTTCTATAAAAGTTTCTTTTTTTTCCAACAGCAGGTGAAGTTCTTGAAGACTCTGGCTTGTACTTTGATCTTTGCTTCTTTTTGTTTGAGCCACAGGAAGTGCTGAGGTTCTCCGCTTCAGCAGGTCTCTAACTGGGATCACTGAGGATCACCTGGCTGCAAAAATGGATGCAGCGGCAATTTGCTTCAGATAAAAGGCGGCAAAGAGCTAAAACTGCAAGTATCTCCAAATGAAAGCGTAGAGTAGTCAAATTTGAGCTTCTGATTACAGAAAATTCATCGAGGGCTCAGCTGCGATGGGAAATGGCTTCTGCAGGCTGAGGTTAAGGACCCTAATCAGAAGTGGTCTTTACATTGTAGCCCCAAGGATTCAAGGGAATCATAAAATCCAAAAGCAGAAATGGATACGCAATTGGCTTGATGTTACAATCACTGGGTGGTCAATCATATGATTTGGTTATTAATTCACATGCAATTAACAGAGCCCTCCAGATGAGTGTGGAAGCCATTCCCTTTGAGACAACATGGTGATGCGCTCTGTACATCGCCAGCTAGCCTGACTCTGGCCTAACAGTACTGCCTGCATACAGTTTTCTATTGCCTAGCAACCGCTTCTTTCTTGACCTGCTCTGGGACCTGTGTGGACCTATATTCTTTTGTTATGGTTCCTTTTCTTCTTTTTTAGGAAGCATGGAATCTGAATACACCAAGTCTTCACCTGAAATATTTAATGGAAGGACAGTGGTACAAGCCCAGACAGACTGTTTATGAGGGTTGTCGGAAGGTGTGAGCATACTGTATCAGCAGGATGATCCACTGCATACATACATACATACATACATACATACTTCATTGTCGAACACAAGTAGACACACCCAGCCCTCATACAAAAGACATCAGATACAATAGCAATCAAAAGAAACAAAACAGATAGATAGAAAGAAAGAAAGAAAGAAAGAAAGAAATATCTATTACTGCTTCTGCTATTTTAGGCTACTGCTCCAACTACTGAAAGGATGTAGGAACGAAAAAGATGGTTCCATTTGTACCGATGGACTCCATACCTTCTGTTGTTTCATTGTTCGAAAACAGAATGAAGGTTATATTGATTCGTATGACCTATGAGCTTCATAGCAGTCTGTACCAGATGCATTAACTTGGATTTTAATGTAGCAGGAGGATTCTAAAACCATGCAGTTAAACCAAACTTAATTACATTCTCTAAGGCAACATGATAAAACAGAAACATGATTCATGTGGCAAAGCCAGTATATAGTCACGTGACATGGACGGGATCACGTGACATGGACAGGATCACGTGACATGGACAAGGTGGCGAAAGCAGTTGTGAAAGATTCAGGTGGATGTGTCATTTTGACAGGGACTGGCAAGATTAGCAAGCCCCTCAGCCCGAGCTGATGAAGACAGTTATTTATATATATATATATATATATATATATATAACAGCAGCCCGATTAAGAGACTGGTTTAAGCGTAAACCAAGACCTTCTCATAAATATGGTGCAAATACAGTGCAGAGCTATAAGGCTGAAGTAACAGGGGAGTCAGTCACAAAATGGGGTCTTAAATGCATCAGATGTTTAAAGGGCCTCTGACTGGTGCCCATGAGCACGTAATCACACGTTTACAGCACCCGGGTTACTAAGCAACCGACGCCAGGATACAACCCACTGCCCCTGGCAACTTCACTTGTCTTTAATGTTTTCAAAAGAGATGATAGGAGCACTACATGTGTATGTGGAACGATTTAGGAGGAATGCCATCGTGGCGAGAAGGAGAAAATAAATAAATAAACAAGCAAGTAGATATGTACAGCATGGTCCAGGTCCCTGGATACACAGTTTTAATGATACATCATCAATTACATCATCATCATCAACAACAACGACATCATCATCATCAACAACAACAACAATAATGATAATAATAATAGTGGTGGTACAGTTTGCCACTCTGGGGTCTGTCTCCTGAATCTTTGTGACGAGAGTTTGCATGTTCCCCTTCTGCTGAATGGGTTTCCATTGGGTACTTGGTTATTACACTGCACCAATGTTGCATACTGTGGTGGAATGTGTCAGTGACAACAAGTGTTCCAAGATGGTGCCCCGTGGGATGAATTGTCTAGTGTTCTACCTCCAGTAGGCTCAGGGTCAGCCCTGCGATGGAGCTGGCCCTCCTGCAGAGTTTATTCAGGCATTTGGAATCATCTGAGCTGATCTTGCTTCCCCAGCAGCCCACGGCACAGAGAAGCATACTGGCCACTCCATACTGGTAGGACATCTCCAGCAGCTTGCTGAACATCAAAGGACCCGAGACTCCTTAGAAAGTACAGTGTCACTGCGTTGTTCACCCAGTCCAATCTGTTGTTCAGGTGCACCACCAGTTACCTGTGGAACTACATCCACTGCTAGATGGTGGCGGCTCCCAGGAGCTCCTTAGCTTGCCAGAATACAGCTACCAGCTCCTTTATCTTGCAGATGTTGAGCCACATGTGGTTCTTCCTGCACCACAAGACCAGGTTCTCCACAAGCCTCTGATACTGTGACTCATGTGTGAAAAGAGAACGGCTGGTCTGAAGTCCTTCTTTGGCAATGAGGCTGCACAGGATGTCCAGAGCTGGGGCGCCTTCTGCGGGCTCAGGAAGTGGGAGAATAGGTAGTGAAGAACCCCGCAGAGTTGCTTGGCACATGCCCCCTGCACCCGGGGGCTGATTCTCTCAGGCCCTGCAGAGTTTCGCCAGCTCTCTCTGCATCTGGTCAGCAGAGAAAGATGGTCTGGGAAGTGATATGGGGGTGTTGACCCCAGGTGTGATGTCTTCAGCAGGGAAGTTACAGAGAGGTGTGAAGATAGTGGAGAGGGGAGGGGCAGTGAGGGGCCAGAACCCCCCCCCCCCAGCAGGCACACTGAGGCTGCTGGTGTGGTGGTAAGGCCAGACTGGCAAGTGCGAGTCAAATCTGTTGAAGACCAAATTCAACTCATTAGTAATGTCCACGTTCCCCTTCACTGCAAGGTTTCTGGCCTACTTGTCCTTATCGCACTAAACACTTCCTTCATGATGTTCTCCTGATCTCATCCCCATAGTGGTTTTTCTCCATGTGGAGTTGAATCTTCAGTTCCCGCCTGCTCCTGCTTGATCTCCTTCTTCTCTCCAGACCTGAACGCGCTCTTCTTCTTGTCTAGTAGTTCCTTCAAGTCCTTCGTGATGTACTCACAGAGAATGTTCCTGTCTGTCTCCTCTGAGCCATCCCGCGTAGCCAACTCATCCTCCTTCATCCTTGCCCCGTCAGTCCAGCAACAAATTCAAACCATTTACAAATATATTTTGATATTACATTTCAACACAGCTAAAAGCAAAACCTTATTTTAAGGCTATTGAAACAGAATACTGATGAGCTGAGTGTTTGTGTAATCAGAGAGCTGTGTGTGTTAAACTAATAAACGCAGATGTCAAAGATAGTTTGCAAATCTATCATGCATGTATAGACAACGATAATGACCTTGGAAATCAGATTCCGCAATTAGAAATAATCCAAATTTGATATAATCTCAGATACATTCAAATGCATTTTCACTTGGATCAAATAAGATAAAGGATCAGTTAACAAGCCACTTAATAAGGCACTTTATAAGAGCCTTGTTAATTTTTATTTGTTTTTATTTATTTAAAATCAGACACATGGTTCTACAAAGGGATGCAACATTAGTCAGTGCACACATAAAACTGCACATTGAACGTGATGCAGAGACACAGGCAGCTTGAAATGAGACTCTTCATGAAATAGGGAAATTATGTGTTAATGCTCTATGACGCTTATGAGGTTGGCATTTACTGCCCCACTGCCACATAGTCTCGTTTTTTAATTACGCAATTCTCAGCGATGTGGTGTCAATCACCGCTGTGGCTACAGAGTCCTTCAGTTTAATCTCAGTGCCTAATGCTGGAAATTACTGTTCAATGTCTGTTAGCCTCACATGCAATTAAAACAGATGACTTTGATCTAATTGAAAGGAAATTGAGATTTGTTTGGTCCCTGGAATTTAGACGGATTGTCTTTGAATTTTAGAAAGGAGCTTGTTATAATTTGCAGACTGATGGATCATATCTGAATGGTGATGTGAACGTGTATTGCTATGCGCAGATTTGCAAATTATTATATAGAAGACCATATGTACAAATAAAATATAAATAAATTTGTGCTATAACCCTGACCAGATTACGCAGTTTGAACATGGATGGATTGATAGATAGATGGATGGATGGGTTAGACATGTTACATAGTAGGGGTACAGGACTTCCAGTGATGTGTGAAGATTCTTAGGGCTACTGAAGATCACAGTAATCCTGAGGCCAAAATGTGATATGATCAGCAACAGCAGTGCTTCCCAATTCGATCCTCAGGGGCCCACAGACACTCCACATTTTTGCTCCCTCCCAAATTCCCCGGGCCTGTCTGGCAGGGAGGTCCCCGAGGGCCAGATTGGGAAACAGCGATTCTAGAGGATATATATCAGGACCTTTTTTGTTGTTTAAATGTTCACATTCAGAATAAATGGCCATACAATGATACATGACACAATGATGGCCATACAATCCCTGAACGTTTCTTATAGAATTTAGATTTTTTTTCCTATTTGATTTTAACATTTTTATTATACTTTCAGGTCAATTATTGATGATAAGGTTCTGCTGCCTGCTTAAATTAGCTGACACACACGCCCGCATGCACGCACACGCAGCAACACCATTAATATCAGCCTTTGAAAGGTACTAAAGGCCTAGCCCCTCTCGCCGTCTTTTGAGATATCTTCTCACCGTCTTTCGTGATGAACGAGGACGAGGTTGAGCCGTCTTCTCTAGGAAGAGCTGAGGCAGCTTCCTGTCAAAATCCTCCTCCCTCTCTCTCTTTCACTGTCCTTCTCTCGCTGTATCTATAATATGTGCGGAGGTCATGCTACTGTCACAAAGGTCTAACAGGTTACTTCAGATAAGGATTCCATCATTGTGCCAGAAGGTAATCAAGGTTATTCAGACAGACACTTATACCCAGCAAA
>JABFEA020000085.1:6689850-6703197 GCA_019775915.2 Cyphomyrus plagiostoma
ATTGTGACATGTATTAATTTGTATTAAATCAGTGTCACACTGGCCACTGGCTAGTACAAATGACTTTCAATCTCCTACATGCATATGAAGAATTATTACTCATACTGTGGAAATCTCTGTTATTGACAGACATGTGGTAGCTCGATGTCACACAATGGTGATGATGTTTTAAGCGGGGGTTTGATTTCTGATACATTTGACCTCCATTTCACGATTTCAGGTAAGCGGCGGATATTTGAGTGTGTTTAGAGGACAAAAAATATTCACGTGCCATTTGAAATGGTATGCTTCAGGGTTCACAATGGCTGTGCTCGCAGGCACTGAAGATGATGGTTCATGCAAGGCAAAATGGAGACAAATGGCGAGGGCTCAATCACGAGGCTCTTCCTCCCAGAATTCCGACTCGTGGAGACCGAGAAGATTGTGGCTTTTCACTTTGCCTCGGTGATCCATTGGTTATATTGACGGCTGAGTCACAATCTGAACCTGAAAATGGAGGACAAATGGAGCATTTGTAGAAGACGAAAGGGATTTAAAGGCTTTTGCCAGGCAGCTTATGTGTCAGTCACAGAAATTCAGGGCCTCTGTTGGCTACATTCCTACGGAAGATTCGTTATGTCTTGGTGATATTCCGAGGGAAGCTTCAATTTCTCACCAAGAAAAGCACACCTAAAGTAAAAACTATAAAATGCTCAGCTGAATGAAATAGATAGTAAGTCGTATAATAAAGTATTTATTTTTAATGTGAACCATTTCCACTGAGCTTTTCATTTTCACCACTGACGGAGGACTTTATTCTTTGATAAATACTGTATATTGAATTTTACTGTAAGTCCAAAGGCATTATGTGGAAGAATCTTCAGTAAACGTGAGTTTTCCATGAGTAAATGAATAGTGTTTTCTCAGTACACAAAACATGAATTTAACAAATATAAATGTAATCAAAATGATTTTCTGAAAGACATAAAGAGTTATTGACTTTCAGGCATTAACCATCACAATATAATCTGAAAGTAAAACGGTCCTTGTTTGCTTCTCTGAATTCTGAAAAGTACCAACATTAATTTCACACTATGGAAATAATTTTTCACCTCATTCTCGTCGGTCCCCTGAAACACTGCCTTTGTATCTGGTGTAGAGGTGTCTGTATCTGCCCATTCTGCCCAGAAATGTGATAAAATATTTGTACTCTCTTCAATTAAAATATTTCATTTTGATTGGCTGGCAGTAGCTAAAAAATGATAATGATTTCTTAGCTGACAGCAAAGAGCATTCCTCAAATCTTGAGAAACACAGCTGTGATCAAACACCTGAGCTCTGTCCTTATCCAGCTGACTTTACTCATTATGACTCAATTTCTTCAGAATGTCAGCTAATGACCCACCTCGTGACATCTCTTCTGTGAGTAACCATCATCTTTAAAACTCACAAAATACATAGCCGACGTTAAATGGAGAGTTTGGCACCAAAACCACATGTGAGGTTTATTCTCTCATTAACTGATGATGCTAATCGCATTATGAATAACAGGTACCATCAGTCACCAACTTATGGAAACCGAAAGCTGAGCTGCGCTCCTAATGGGTTTCTGCTATTTGTAATTCCTCCAGTTGCTGGAAAATCTAATTAAACACGGCCTTGACTGAACTGGTGTCTATCTTTGCCCCACAACATAAGCTGTGAGGTATTTTCAACAGTAAAGCACTGTTTCCCCAGAGTTACTGGAAGGCAACACTCATTTCAGAATCAGAGCCTGAATCCTTTAATTCGCTGTGTGCAAAAAAGTACACGGAATTTGTTTTTGTCCTGGTGGTGGCAAGAGTGTAGAATTTAAAACATACCGTCAAAAATACATGAAACAATAAATAATATAAAGGTAAAAAATACAGATAGAAAAATGAAAAGTGCTATTATTAAATAACCAAATAAACATGTAGATGTATAATCAAGATGCAGGGAACAAACAGTGTGGCTGCTAATAATATAGGAGTATAGGAGAAAACAGTGGGTGACTAAGGATACAGTGGGTGACTAAGGAAGGACAGGTCCCATAGGTACCATTGTGCTACTCATGGCTCTTTGTTCTTAGGGATTCCAGACACTGCAAGGCCACCATATCCTGAGCGAGTCTAAAGTGTGCTGCCAGGTAGATGCCTGGTCTCATTTGCAGGGATCCTATCTGCCAGCAGAGATGTACTCATTGTACAGGTAGCTGGGCTCATGCTGGGCTGAATCTATGCACAGGCCTCAGCATCCCTCGACATGTAAAATATCCACTTACAAGATATAAAACCTGCAGTATCTTAAATAAGTAAAACATACATAGGCTTAGAAAGAACATGCATGTAACACAATCCGGACATCCCGGTTTAAGTGTATTGATTTTGGCGAGGTGGACATTTTTCAGGCAGGATAGGGGTGTGTGTGTGTGGGGGGGGTGGTTGGTGATAAAATTTGCCGACTTTTGTTGGCCGGGATTTATGGTAATATTGGCCAAATGTCTGGAATATTTAAAATTTTTACACGATCCTCTACTGGAGAACCACAGCATCTTTCTAGCTAGAGTATCGGAGATTTCTCATTGTTGTTATTTTTATGGGTTATATTTTTATACAAATGCAGGACTCGGGACTCTGGCTTATAATGGTGTTTTTCTTCTTTGCGCTTTCAAAATAGAACACTTTGACTAATGATGTAATACTAATAATATACAGCACACACGTGTCACTTTATACAAAAGAATAACCTTAACCCTAGTCCTAATTATGTTGAATACACTACAATTATCAGTCAGCAGAAAATGAGCCTGGTCCACTGTGGAGTTCACTGCCATCTCACGGCAGACGGCTTAATGTTAAAGGAAGTGATCATATACACCAAATTGACACCTGAACCAAGGCTGACATGTGCTGACATCTATAAATATAAAAGACTACATGTCTCTATGCGGAACATGTTACCTAATTAAATGAGATTTAGCGTTTCAATGCAACGTTACACAACGTTTACATATCGAGGAGATACACAAACATCAACCTGCTCAAAACCGTCACATTGGATATACCCCTTTACATCCTCACGATGATCCAAAATTCAGCATTTAATCATAATCCCTATGAAAAATTTAGCTAATCCTCTTTAAAATTATAATCAGAATAATAATAATAAAAAAATGATGTGGGAATCTCGTCATTATTAATTTTCGAGAAAATGTGCAGCCTTTGTAGTACTTGCCTGCAATCCCCCTCCCCCTTTTTGATGTGTCCCCCCCTCCCTCCGATTTAACATCACAGCTTTTTCGGCTCATATCAAGGACTCGGTGAATCGCTTCATGTTCTGGGTGATGGAGATGAAACCAAGCCAAGGAGGAAGGGGATCAAAAGGATGCCTTGGACTGGCAGCCTTGTGAACCATTAACCTGCAAACAGGAGACCGCGCGGCAGAGACAGGGGCGGCTTTAAAAACCTCTAATTAAGTAACACACCCACGGAGCCAGGCGGCAACGGCCCTCTGCGGGCAAACCTTGCATAACAGCAGTTCTTGGATATGCCTCACTGTGGCAATTTATTTTTATATTTAATTATTTTATTTATAACGATTTCCAGTCCACTAATCCTCAAAATTTTATCATTAACCTGCACAGTTTGGTATGTACACTTCTGGTAAATAGCATCAGGTATGACTATTTACATTTATAATTATTATCATTATTATTATTAGCAGTAGTAGTAGTAGTAGAAGTAGTAGCAGTTTACATATATAGCAAGTGCAGTCAGGAACCATCTCATGAGGAGTAGTAATAGTTGTGAATGTGCAATAGGGATCAGCTTTGATTACAGTTAGAGGAACACAACATAACTCAATATTATTACATTTCTCATATCGCTACATTCCACATGCATAGAAGTTGACAGCGTCCTCAACCTCCAAAAGCAACATCCTTCTATAATAATAATAAAAATAAAAAAATAATAATGATAATATTATTAACAACAATAAAAATAACAACAACAACAATAATAATAATAATAATAATTATTATTATTATTAACAATAATGACAATAATACTTATTATTTTTATTGTTGTTATTATGGATGCTTTGTGCCGGATTATAAAGGTATTTACTGTATGATATAGATCGAGTCTCATAAGGAAGTCATAATGCATAATAAACATGGCTATAATGTGTTATGCCTTTTTATAAATATGTTTACTAATGCTTATAATGCTTTATGAATGCATTATGAATGTGTTTATGAATGGATAAAAACATGCCCTTAAGTGCAGTATTAACAACAATATGTTTGAATTTGGCCTTGTTGGGTGATGTGGTGAGGGTGGGTCCAACTGAACTCTACACTTTACAGTTGTCACTGAACACTATTCTCCTTTGTGTCGTGGTGTTGTGCATTTCATATAGAACTGAACACCACCCCCTACACATCAAATACCCTGCCCCCCCCCCCCCAAAATCACACTCATAAACATCTCAAGTCCAGAGTTCCTTCTGCTTCTACTAACGTGGCCGCTTGAAGGCGATCTTGGGATGGTGAGGAGTTTTAGGCAGGCATCTGAAGCCTCTTTGCACACACCATTCAGTGACCATCTCAAAATCTTCTGGAGGGAGTGGGACTGTGTAGAACCCCACAGTTGGAAAGCAGTCACCTTCTTGGAGAGCATCGCGTCTGGAGCATCCATCTGTTGCCTGGCTTACCTGTAAATAATTGGCATGGATATATCTCATCCAGAAGGACATTTAGAGTAAGACAAATATCTACATGCACACCGCAGAGCAGTGAAATTGCTGACAACAGGGATGCTGTTATAGGTGTATGAATTTCCAATAAATATCATAAATGACTTAAATGGGTCACATATAACTAAAGAACAGACTGAACTCTTTTAGTTATGAAGTGTAGACATAAAATACATAATGTGGCTTCAGACAGGGATAGAAGGCACCACTAGGAGGTGTCAGTGAGCCCTCAGGGTGCCTTTATTGAGTACTATTACGAGGTGTAGGAAGGTGCTGGGTTCAGAGGTTCAGGCTGAGCTCCAGAAGTCAGGTCCTGACTGTGTACCATGGAGAAATGTCGTCTCACACTATGTGTGTACACAGCTGCTGATGACAATAAAGTTCCTTGAACCTTGAACCCTAGGTCAACGGGCTGAAGTGCAGGGCAGAGGCCAGGGCGAAACCTTTGGACCTTTCCGGGCTGTTGGTTCCCCATGACGTAACCAGCGATACACCATAATAATCTAAGAACCATCTCATTATCTTGTAAAGTGTACATAAGAGTAGATGATCATGTGGCACTTTATCAAAATCGTACCGAGATGAGTTATTTGTTATTCTGGTTTATCCTGTTCCAGTGGTACCAGTAGCATTTCATTAATTTAATGGTCAGGGCCCGACATCAGCTATCCCACAAGGTGAACTCTGCGATTTCACTTATATGCTCGCAGCGACAAAGTCACGTTGTTCGGAATCATCGCTGTATCCTTCACTAGAGGTTCACCCTGGTGCAACTTTTTCAATTAATTTCAAAGCCTTTGTCAGAGTATAATGATTTCATTCATGTTCATTCTAGCAATATATCACTTATGTGACTTAGGTGCCGTGGTATTACTGGGGAATTTTATAACCATATTCATGTTAGCTTAGCGGTTTGTTAAATCATTAAATCATGCCGTCAAGGACCTCCAAGCTACTCAGGATTGTAAAATGAATAGGAGTAAATATTTGAGAAGGAAATGTAATGGTCTGTAGACTTAGGGGATGTAAGTTTAAATACGGAAAGGGATGTCGGTACGCCTTTCATCTAAGCCAGCCCAGATAAGCACATCAGTTAAAGCAGTGTGTATTTATACTGAAATGCTAAGCTAAGAAAACTCCTGGTGTTCTTACTGATGGGCGTCTTATAACATAACCACACAGTCCTTAGGTATCTTCTTTATTCATTCAGCTTCCGACCACTTATTGTGGTGGGGGTTGTGTGTGTATGTGTATGGGGGGGGGGGGACCTGGAGTCTGTCCCAGGCAGCACAGGCCATGAGGCAATAGCACACTCTGGATGGGATGCCAGTCCATCACAGGGCACATACCCACACACAGCCTCCCACACACATTCACCACACATTATGGAGAATTATACAGACACCAGTTAACCTAATTGCATGTCTTTGGACTGTGGGAGGAAACAGAAAGATCCAAGGGAGACCCACTCAGCATGGGGAGAGCTTACAAACTCGACCCACGCGGAAAGTGGGTGCAATTCGAATCCTTACTCAATTAGAATCAGTTTTAAAAACACAATCAAAGGTCTCCATCTTGGATGAAGAGCAGATCTCATTAGTGAAATATTACCAGCATCAGCGTGCTCTGTCACTTTGACATACATTTTATGACAATTATTCTGCAGTTGGACATTTTCAAACATTCAGAAAAAAAACATTAACATGTTGACTCAAATGAGTATTGCCAACTTTACCCAAATTCTTCAACACGATTTTTCGTAATAACCCAGTAAAAAAGTACAATTTCTTATAGCCTCTGTGTGCCAGTGAGTAAATTAACTTGAGTTGCAGATTTAATGGAAGCTGTTCGATAAACAGCTTCATTACATCAGGTGTAATTGGAGTCAGAGCCATATATAATGTCATTTAATGGTACATACACCTGTCATGTCAATTATATGGTTTAAAGGCTAAAAATTACACTTATTTCATTAATGTTCTGCAGCAGCATTTCCCAATTTGTTGCGATTTTCTGCTGCAATGTGTAAAACACGTGTATCAGTTTGTGCATGTGTTTTGACCCCTTTCGGCTGCATGAAATATTAAATATGTACTCTGCCATGTTATTGCGTGCATGCTGAACAAGTACATCCAATATGGAATGTAAAAAAGCACCTAACCCTGGAATTAATATGTGCCTTTAATTATTAACATACCACAGGCTGAAACGGCTCAGGTGTATTTTTAGATAAATGTAAGATTTTCGCATGCTATATTTGAGAAGTGCATTTAAAAATGTGTGAAGTCAGTGCTGTGGTGTTATGAAACAGTTTCATATTCGTTTTGTTTTTATCAAACCCCCAGCGCTCCACCTTCATCCACAGTGCCTCATTAAGATGTTAAGCATCACATCCTGTACTCCTGACCCTCTTGATTCTTCCGCAAAGTGACCCTGATGAGAGGCGCCTGTTGCTTGTTACCCCTCCATAGTCTTTGTATATAAGTCCCCCAGTCCAGTCATTGACGCTGAGTCCTCTTGTTGACTGTGTCCTTCCTTACCCAACTCCCCCCGTTTGATCCCCCTGTTTATTTTTTGTCTCGGAGTCCGGCCACGGTGCCTGCCCTCCAGCTGTGACATTTTGCCACATTTCTACGCCGGGAAGCCCGCCTGTTTTCTCAATACACTTTAGTATGAATATACTTTGTGCATATAACTCTATAAGAATTAGGCTAATAGTCTATAATGTTTTTCTGTGTTGAATAGGCCTATGTTTAAATTATAAACTGAAAGATGATGCATGGTAAAATGTCCAGATTGAGGTACTGCATTATGTTACAAATCCATCAATATTCATTATGCATTTCATACAAACATAGGCAGTGCAGGTAATTGTCAGTAATTAACTATTTATGTCTGAGTCGGAAATGGTTTCTGCATCCGAAATCCTACAGAGGAGTCCAGCACAGACCAGTGCCTTGGTATGGAAATGGTACCTTTTTAAATATTCCAAAACTGTACGGACAGGCTAATGGCTTTGCCATCTACCAGCATATCCAATTACACATTTCACTTTAACGCATAATGAAATGAATGAGCAAATAAACAAAATTAGGCAAAATAGCATTTAGCTGTTCGACATCTGCAAGACTATTCAACTACCATTATCATAATTTTCTTTCCAGCCACCAAATTGACAAACAGAATGCTGATAATCATTACCTAATTATTTTGGGAGATGTTTCTATAAAAAAAAAAAAAAAAACACGGACAATAATATTAGTCTGGAAATGAGATTTATAAAACCAAACCCTATATTATTATTACCAAACATCGTATAATCTACACATTCACAGGAACAAAACCAATTATGTGACTTCAGAATAGGAGCACAAGAATAAGAGTAGAGAGTACAATGGAGGGACAGTTATAAAGGATGTTTGGTCAAGGGAAATCAATGGCGCAAGATGACAGGAGGGCAGGGAAAATTCAGCTGACAAACTCAGCCAATCATAACCCTACAAAACAGTCATGTGTTTGTCGGTGACCCTGACAGCTCTAACCTTATTCTACTTACGTTTCGTATCCCTTGTCTTTCCTCCAGTATTGAAAGTGCTCATACAGATCTTTGTAAATGAATGAGATCTAAATACTTTATTTTACATTTTAGACCTGTTTAACCTTGTTTTCTGTGGTCTCATCAAATTTCAGATCTGCAACAAAAAAAAAAAAATGTATTGTGTGATGCTACTTGGTAAATCTACAAAACACTCCGACTGGGTAAGTAAGAGTCCTTTGACAGATATTTTTCCATTAGTTAAGCATTATTATCTAAGTCTGTCTTTTTTACAGACAGATGGATGAAAACAAACAGCATGTAAAAAGAAGTAGAGATAGAGGAATTAGTGACCAACATAAACTTCTACTTTGAGATCCACAGAGGAGCTGACCTCCACCATAAACCCCTCACGATGATGTCCACAGAAGAGCTGACCACTACCCTAAACCTTCACCTTGAGGTCCATATAGGAGCTGACCTCCACCAAAACTCTGGACTATGTAGTCCACAGAGCAGCTGACCTTCACCATAAACATCCACCATGAGGTTCATACAGGAGCTGACCTCCAACATATACCCTGGATTATGTGGTCCACAGAGCAGCTGACCTCCACCATGAACCTCCATCATGAGGTCCACATAGGAGCAGTCACTCCAGTGTGTGCAAAAAGATCATTTTTGTTGTCTATAAGGCACATAGTCCCCCTTGAAAATCAATGTAGGAGGACCTGAATGACAAAATATACTGAGGGCAACCGAACCACCATTCTGGTTATAAGCCAGGAAAATGCTGCAGGTTATCTCTTATGCTTCTTTTTGGACCTCATGGTGGAGTTTTATGGGGGAGGTCTGCTCTTGTGTGGACCTCATGGTGGAGTTTTATGGGGGAGGTGTGGTCCTGTGTGGACCGCATGGTGGAGTTATATGGGGGAGGTCTGCTCCTCTGTGGACCCCATGGTGAAATTTTATGGGGGATGTAACTGGAAATTTTGGGTCACCTGACAAAATGCCACCTTCCCCCCCCCCCCGCTCCCCCAACTTATATAATTTTAGGTAAAGTCTTGGGCCCTCTTGAATCTGCCAGGGTATTTATGCCTCTACAGTGCACTTTCACACACACACTTATACACACATGCATATACAAATCTCCTTGAAATTCCCATTCATATTCCCGTTCAGATTTCCATTCATATTCTCGTTCAGATTCCCATTCATATTCTCGTTCAGATTCCTGGTCAGTTTCCCATTCAGACATGTTTATAATATGTCTAATGCAAAGGGATGCACCAATGGAACAACTCTTATGAATAAAAATTAGCCATTCAAATAGGTGAAGCATATGGATGACTAAATGTACTGTAAGCCAACATCACCAAACAAAATTAGCAATTAGATGTTTTACTTTTTATGTAAATAAAGTAGTGAAAATGTCATGTATTAATGGGTTTTTACTCCTCTGAAAATGTGCAATAACATATTCAATAACATATGGTCAATAATATGTTATCAAAATTGCATTAGCAAAATTAATGTAAGCAGTGCATTGAATGCAAAATTATGATGTGAGGATATCTGCAGTCGGGCAGCCATCTTGACACAGAATCATTTCCTGTCTCCATTGGTAGTATTGAGAAAGATGGGCCCCAATCCTCCCCCAATCTGCAACAACGTCGTACTTGTATGGCGCACAATAAGGTTAAATACCATTTTGGCAACGGCACTCAAGCAGTCCACAATTCACTGTTTTGAGGTTCGGGTGCAAGCTGCGATGATTAAATCCTCTTTTGAATTATGGAGATGTTTCAGCACGGTGGAAGTGCATGTGGGTGCCTCTGTCTGGAACTGTGGGCAATTTTATCATTTTGGAAGATTTATATTTGTAGTTGGGCAGTAATTAAATGTGCATCTGATCGCCTGCAAAGCCAATTATAAGAGCGCGACGAGATTTTACTTCCAAGTTCTGATGAACATTGTGCAAGCTGACAAAAAAAAACTGAAGCTGAAAACTGTGTAGAAGTAATAAAATTAATCAACTCATCTAAAAAGACAAAAATAAACAAATAGAACATTAAAACACTATCACTACACAGAAGCTATTGAAATGAAGAGGCCAATTGAAATGAATGTTTAGTTGTTCCACGGCTTAAGTGCATTTACAACAAAAGCTTTCCCCCCTCTAGCTGGAAGAAACTAAATAAGATGTTTTGTGGCGTCTTTCAGAAACCCACAGAGCTCTAACATAAATTCTAGGTCTACAAGTAATTAAAATCTTGAATTTGATTCCAGAAGGTACTGCAAGGGACAGGGAGGATGCCAGGAGGACAGTAATGCTATTTCTCTTGATGCTTCTGCTAAGGAGCCTTTCAGCAGAATTTTGCACCAACTGTAGGCGGGATAAAGCCTGATGCCTTGGACCGCTGTATAAAGAATTACAGTAATCTTGTCTAGAACTAATAAAGACCTTCGCTGTGTCCCTGGAAGACAGAGATGATCTGCTTCATGCGAGCATCCTTCATTCCTGCCACGCTATAGATCAGGACTCATACTCGTTTTGCTAGTGAAATTGTCAAAGAAAAACAAGCAGGCAGGTAAGGCTTTCATGAAAAATAAGTTATTAATGTAAACCTCGCTCTAAGGTAAATCAGTCCGTTTTACAAATTGCCTACCTATGTGGCATTATAATGAAAAATAACATTTCTATGAGGATCAAAGTTTCTCCAAGTAAGCTATGAGAGTAAAAGGGGAAGAGAGTGTCAGCACAACAAAACTTGTGCGGGGCCAGATTTCAATGGTGGGGGGGGGAGGGGGGGGGTAAAGATGCCCATGTGAGAGACCTGACTTATTTTTTTTGATAAATACCTTTATTTAAAACACAAACACACATTAAGGGTGTTGTAAAGGGCACAGATAATGTAGTATTATACTATTACTTGTGTATTAATTAACCATAAACTAAGTCATAGTTACACACTGATGTTATATTAATTCATCATTAATGAATCGTGATGCCTGTTTCATTCCAAGCAGTTACTATATTTGTTACTATGTCTGTTAATTCTGTAAAACTGTGTGGAAAACTGAAAGAAATCATGAATAACACAACAAATACTCATCCTTTGTTCATCATTAATGAATTGTGATGCATCTTTAATCTCAAGTAGAAACTATTTGTTCACAATTTATACTTCAGTTGTAACTGAGTCACTTCTAAGTATTTTGTGACCCCACCAGTGAAATTTTACCAAATTAAAATAAAATAGAAGGCGCTGTCCTTAGTGGGTAGTGTTTGGAGTGGGGGGGGGGGGGGACGGCATGGCCCCTGAATGACCCCCCATGACACTAACCCTGGTACAATGGATCTATGCAGTATCATGACAAGAGAGAGCAAAATGAACAGACAAGAGCTGCATATGAACCAGATTAAAATTAAACTGTCCGTGATACCTGCACTTATGGCTACAAAGCCGTCAGAGGTGCCATTCAGACCTGCCATTAGCACCTTGGAGGAGGGAGTAGACTGTTTGTTATTCATGGCATAATAGCAGCATGACAGACAGGGAAGCCAGAACAGAGACGTGACATGTAGGAGCCGACCTGTGAGCCTGCTCGTTCACTGCCGATGCCGAACGCGCTGGGAAAAAATCCTGATGTTATGCTAAATGAAACTGTACATTACACCTGACTGACTGAGAGTAAGTCTTGCTATTATAATATGCACAATTTGGCTGAAGCGTCGAAATGACAGATTCCTTAGAAATGTGGCCACTACTGAAACCCGCTCTAACTCTGAAGGATTTCACAGCGTATTCATTTCCGCCAAGTACTTATTGCAAATGGCAGAAGTTCGCCTCTTAATGATCTTCTGACAGGTTGCATTTTAATTTCTCATTGATGCCAGAGGATATGAGAAGAGGAGACATTTAAACCGGAAAACAGCGGATGAAGAACAGAATGGCTTTTTTTCAGAAGCCCGAGGTGGTGTTTGCGTGCGTATGCAAGTGCGTGACGATGGAATCGGTTTTGGGCAATATGTTCACACACTGGTAAACTTATATAACCAAATCTAAATATTTTCCATTGCTTAATGAGCTTCAGGAAAAAAAAAAGCAATCAGTTTCAGAGCTGCTATTTCAGTTTGTACATATAGTGCACAGATCCCTGCAAACAATGCTTCCAAACTGCACTACACACGATCTTCAGAAAATTGCAAAAACCTGCGTACTTTAAATATGTCTTGTCTAATATACATATTCACAGTAACACCATGATAGACTACAGATGCCCAGTGCTTCTTAGGTATAACTATAATTATATGGACTTCACAATTGGTTCCTGGTTATATTCTATCTGTTTAACTTTCCTTGAAAGTGGAGAGAGAATCTGATGACCAGATGTGGTTCAGTGAAATGAGGTGCTGAACTACCTCTGGTCCTCTGACTCCCTCCACTTTCAAGAAACGCTTGAAGACCCATCTGTTCCTGGGCTACTTCTACTAGCCGGGAACCTCTCCATGTTCCCTGAATGTTCATAATGTTGCACTTTTGGTCCTTGAATAGCCTTAGTAGGTTCTTGCTCTGTTAGAAGTTGTTGTTTAGCTCCTGCTCTGATCCTGCTTACACTCTGACCTGGACTTTCACTGGAAGCTCAGCCAAGCTGCACTTATGCCTAGTCCACTCCTTGACAGATGAATGTTTGTAAAGTGCTATTTACTAAACTTCGACATTGCCTTAGACAAAAGCATCTATAGTAACACTTTACTTAAGGCCATGTTCTTAGTAATTTGTAAGCATATTCATAATAAATAATGCATCCTTAATCCTTAATATGGTGCATAGATACCTTTACAATGCATTATAACGATCAGTATAAGCATTAAGGATGCTTTGTACTGGATTATACAGGTATATACACTCACCTAAAGGATTATTAGAAACACCATACTAATACGGTGTTTGACCCCCTTTCGCCTTCAGGACTGCCTTAATTATACGTGGCATTGATTCAACAAGGTGCTGAAAGCATTCTTTAGAAATGTTGGCCCATATTGATAG
>JABFEA020000085.1:6738267-6752086 GCA_019775915.2 Cyphomyrus plagiostoma
CATGAAACCAGGCGGAGACCAGAACCCGGGTCCCAGAGGTGTGAGGCAACAGTGCTAACCACTGCACCACCATGCCAGAGATGCGCATACATTTAGAAATAAGTAAAACAAAAACACTTTGTTGTGGTCTCTCAGTTTTTTCTAGAGCCATATTCATATTTAAAGACAAAGGATTAGTGTGGGTTATTTTTTCTAGCAGGACAGTTTTTAGGTTCGTTGACTTGTTTTCCAGACGGCCTGAAGTTTTGAAAAAGGAACACTCAGTAAGAGTCATGTTGAACGAGGGTAACGGATTTTAATTGGACGTTGGAGATCAAACAGCCTATCCCACAAGAGGCCTTCAGATGGATTTTAAAGTCGCCCGTAATTGTAAGCTGCTTTCTGCTTGAGCAATGCTCCAAACCATGGAACCGAAGGGGCCATGGAGACTCGTGAGAGGCAAACCAAAATGCAACTGGGGGGAAACGGACGCATTTATAATACCAGCCTGATATGGTGGCAGCCATCTTGGGAGCTCTCAGCCTCACCGGGTAGTTAGAAGCTAATAGCATCAGCCATCCATCTGACACAAGGCCTCGGGTGGGGCTTCAACAAGCTACGCAGGATACTGGCTCCATCGCTAACTCATTAAATGCTAACTGGACCATTCTAAGAGTCATTACCAGCATGCTTTGATGTACTCAATTTTGATGATAGACTTTCAAGAAAGTAGTACTAATCTGTTTGTTTCATGACTAGTAATTATTTCATCCAAGTTTTGGGACTAATTTTCAAGTGTTTTGAAGACATCGGTCATATTCGCAATCATACCGTATGCATTTTATGAAGCTTCATCCATTGCTTCACCCGCAGAAAAACTAACTATTGAGGAACGTAGTAACAGTCTGCTAATTAATTACTCACATGAATTTATAACTACATTTAACTCTGTGCTATCAACATAGTCCAATGAGACAATGAATACAATTATTCATTAACCGCAAGTGCATCAATTAACATGCACAAAAGGGCAGGGAGATAACACAAAGGTTTTAAGACACTAACTCCTTAAATCATCATGTGTGAAATAAATGAGTCCCGTGTGTGTGTATGGTTAGTCATTAAAAAGAGTCGTGCAATAAAAATTGAATGACCACATAATCTGAGTGTGTTTCCTTGACATGTGAGTATGTAAGGAAAATTATTACTAAAGTTCTATAGAGTAGAAGCACAATTAATGTAATAGAAGATCATTGCAGTACGATGAAAACAGCTTGAAAACCAGCCGTGTGTGGGCAGAAAAAGATTTTGATTAAAAATAGATGAGATTTAAATAAAAGATTTATAACAAAGAATAAAGTCAAGAATCAGTCGTCGTAGGGCGTCAGTGTTAAGAGCCAATGGTGAAAGTTAGGTAGATATCAGTGTTATGGAGGTGAGAGTAGGATACAAATCAGTTATAGAGGTTAGAGTAGGGTATACCACTGAGCTATAGAGGTGAGAGGAGGGTATACCTCAGAGTACCTCAGGGGGGAATATGGTATTTCTTAGAGTTATAGAAGTGAGAGGAGGGCATACTCAGAGCTATACAAAAGTACGGCATATTATAGATTTATAGATGTGAGAGTAGGGTATACCATAGGGTAACACAGGTGAGAGTAGGGTACAATTCAGAGTTACAGAGGTGAGAGGAGGGTATACCTCAGAGTTACAAAGGTGAGAGGAGGGTATACCTCAGAGTTACATAGGTGTGAGGAGGGTATACCTCAGAGTAAAAGGGGTGAGAGGAGGGTATACCTCAGAGTTATAGAGGTGAGAGGAGGGTATATCTCAGAGTTAAAGGGGAGAGAGAAACATATAACTCAGAGTTACCTAGGTGAGAGGAGGGTATATCTCAGAGTTACAGAGGTGAGAGGAGGGTATACCTCAGAGTTACATAGGTGAGAGTAGGGTATATCACAGAGTTCGAGAGGTAAGAGGAAGGTATACCTCAGAGTTCTAGAGGTAAGAGCAAGGTATGCCTCAGAGTTCTAGAGATGAGATGAAGGTATATCTCAGAGTTACAGAGGTGAGAGGAGGGTATACCTCAGAGTTATAGAGGTGAGAGGAAGGTATACCTCCAAGTAATACAGCAATAGCAGTGTGACAGATGATTGCCTGTTGCATCAGATCGTCAAAGGAACGTAAAGTGAGGCAATGCGTTCAGACGTAAACAAAGCTAGGAATTGTCCTCTTAATGACATGTGCGACAGGAATCAATGCACACTTCTTGAGAGTTAGCAAAAGATACATGCTCCCAAACTGTCTCTCTATACTTCTTACATCAGATTAAGGACTTGCCATTTTCTAAAGCTGAGGGACAAAAAGAAATGAAAGTGTGTTCTCTCCTAGACAATATAAGCCATGATAAAACACAATCTAAAGTCAGCTGGGTGTCATCACTGCCAAGCAACACAAGTGATGCAAAGGTTTTCATTGTTGAGACTAAAAACAGCTGCGGATGGTTCTGGAAGCTCTAAGGTTATGTTCCTTAAGGCCAAGTTAAGGAAAGTGATGTAATTCTACATTAAATTATTGGGAAATAATGCCAGAATAGTGTTAATTAGCATTTCTAAGTTAACATGCTAATTTCTGTATTTAGTTGTTATTTTGCTAGAGTGGTTTGGTTGGGTACCTTTTAGGATGTCCGTAAAGAATGTCTGAAGGCTACTTAAGTCACATGGCCCAGTTCATGACCAACCGCTAATTGACCTTGTAATTGAAATGGACGTACATTTGATTTTACACCACTAGCATCTGAAGGCACTAAGATGTCAGTACAATACCTGTGGTGTTCTGCTTTACTGGGACACCTGCGTGTGGAACAGGATTATGTATTCTGCTAGCATAAATAAAGCATGTTTACCACAGCCTCAGAAATACAGCATTCATCTATTTTCAATAAATACCTCAACCTGGAGCCTGCCACTAGGAAACATAGGGTACGACCGGCACAAAGCATTCAATCATAGTGCTGCAACACACACACACGCGCACACACAAGGCTGTTTGGAGTCCCAGATTCACTTGGCTACCATGTCTGCAGATGGTGTACAGATTCCCAAATAATTCCCAAAGGAAAGTCACGTAGATTGCATAGTAGCATGCGTGCTCAGCCCGGATGCAGGCAGAATACAATTCAAGCCCTTGTAGCCTTAATGCTCGCTGTAAATATCTAATATATAATTTAACTGTTTTCAGTTAAAATCTGCCTATATTGACAATACAGATGGCAGCTAGGAGAGTGTAGCAATGGCCTCTGGCACCAGATATGTTGGCTAATCCTCAAGTATGACCAATTTATTAAAAATTTTGTTTTTGAGCGAATGTGTTAAGGCATTAGCATTATCTTTAAAGTCGTAACGCGTTAGCATTTTTACATATAGTTAGCTCTACCGCAATAGTGTGTATTGAATTACAATTTTTAAGGATGACTTGCATGAGTGCCTTCATTTTATTATTATTTACTACTTTCTTGTGCAGCAATAGCAAACCAAAAAAAAAAAAACAGATCCACTGAGCAAGAACCGTGTAGGTCTCTAATGACATCCTGGGAACAACATTCACCCGGGGGATTTGAAAAATACAAAAAAAGAAAAAAAAACACAGAGTGCTAGAATGAATGAAACAAGAAAGAAATACTAGTGATAAATGCATGCCTGGAAACAGAAAACACTTTTTAAGTTTGCAGTTTAAGCATCCGCACACATCGTTCATTTTTTTTTTAAAAAAACTTCTTCGCGATTTGAAAAAAAGGTTTAGATTAAACGAGCACCAGAATACAATATGGAAGCAAATAACAGAGTTAGTCTGTGGGGACCATGAAATATTAGCTGGGATCACAGAGAGACCTCAGGAGGGAAAAGAAGTAAATCAGGGAGCCCGGCACTTGCTCTCCGACAGAAACGCACCTGTTATGATACCTGCTTCGAGAACACCATCATTTGTATTCACTCAGTGAGGGAGTCTGGAGGAAGTAAGGGGCCCAGTGGTCTAGGTCTCTGTGCTCAATGGTCTTGGTCTTAACAGAACAATCACATGTCTCTGGGCCCTTGAGCAAGGCCCTCAACCCCCAGCTCCAGGGGTGCCACATGATATTTGACCCTGTGCTGTAACCCCTGAACGATGAAGAAGAAGATGGCGGTCAGCAAAGAGACAAATTCCTTCATATCTGTACTTCTGCAATGGCCAATGACGTTTATTATTTAGTCTACGTCAATCATCGTATATCGTCGGACATATTCGGCAACAAAAATGACACAAAGGTACGATGTGGGGGTTTCATTTTTAATGTGCTTTCTTTTCCACCCCACACTGGCGTAACTGTTCTGACCTCTAAAGACACAGAAAGAGAAAAAAACTGGGGGCTGGGCAAATGGGGAAATCGGGCCCTCGATTCCAAATCCAGGCCGTGTTTTCAGTTCTTCCAGGTAGTTAGTTTGATTCTGATTGGCTAGAGGCTTCGCACCCAGCTCACAGGTAAAGGTAAACTGAAAAATCAACAGTGCTCGGACCATGATTTGAATAGCCCCGTGATAAGCTAACTCTGGGATGGCCCCAAAATAACTGACCAGTTATGTTCTGTTATCGTCAAGTATCCCAAGGCATAGAAGGTACTGGAATCTTTGCACCAGCTACACAGCAGGCATGGTGTGGCCTTCTATGTGTGCTCCCCAGCATAGGCTGTCAGCTACTTCACGTATCCTCTTCTGATTTGAGTTCAGTCTGATTTGAGATCAGTTTTCGCTTCATTCCCCGCATTTTATGCATTATGTAACAAAGAATGAATCTGAGTGGGCCCTGTTGCTAAATGCAGAGTTCTGCCCATCCAATCCAAATGCAAGTGCAGATTTCTTATTTAGCAATGTAAGATTATCATTTTAATAATACTCAAATTTTTGGAATCAAACTCTGCCATACAAATCTTGTGTTATATATTTTTAATAGCCACTCCATGAGAGAAAGCTTATATTACAGGTATTACATTTTATTTTTGCATCAAATAAGTTATATTTGTAGGGTATTTGCCTCCATAATGGAGATGAAAACATACAAAAGTTTAGCTATGGGAGCTACAGATAGGAATGAGGTAAAAAAATGTGTAAGTGTGACAGGACCAAAGACCATGACCACAGGACAAAGGAAAAGTATGTAACTGTGATAGGACCAAAGACTGGGACCAAAGACCAGGACCACAGGACAAAGGAAAAGTATGTAACTGTGATAGGACCAAAGACTGGGACCAAAGACCAGGACCACAGGACAAAGGAAAAGTATGTAACCGTGACAGGACCAAAGACTGGGACCACAGGACTAAGGATAACTGTGTGACCATAACACAGGACAAAGGATGAAAGTTTTGATGTTTAGCTACTGTACTTTTGCACTGGGCAGCCACCGACCGCTCATTTAGACACAGAGACTAATCAGTAGATGTCTATTAACAAACTGCGATTAGGAGGACTTTCCCACAAACTGACCAGCACAGTATCAGCGGATTCTGCATGAGCAAGAAGGCTCTGACGTCTCAGGGTTACGATTCGGAAAGCCACAGATTCAATGGAGGTGCAGCAGATTAAAATCCTTAATTCAATTAAACAAACAGAAAGGGCCGGGGCTTAAAGGAAAGCCCCCGCACCCCCAGTGAGAGTAGCCCACACTGGATGTGTTCACTTCCCCATTCACCATTGAGATGCCCTTCAGTGGTTCCTTATTCAAAGCCGTTAGCTGCCCGGTTCAGTCCCCTCGCTACCTCGCTTGGCTCTGCCTCTCGCTTCATCAGAGTAACTGTGCCAGTTCTTCTGGCTGAAGGATGTAAAATTTTGTGCAGGATTCATTGCAGATACATAAAAGGAATGGTAAAACAAACAAACAAATAAAACCTGAATACATATCTGTTTGGCTTATGCATTTAGTTAATGGACATTTTTACAACTGGATATTTAACTGGGCTAACAGTTAAGCACCCTGAGGCATGTGCTTGTATAATAACAGGTGCCTTTGCAGGCACGGCAGCCTCTAAACGATTCTAAAAGATTCATGTATGATTTATATATGTATTTTTGCTCTTTTTTTATAACACAGTAGTTAATCACTTGTGCTCCTACACAGCAAAGGTCATAGCTAGTGTAATCAGCTGGTTACTCAGAAAATAAAACCAATCAAATCATCCTGGTGTATTTATCACCACGAGCAAATTCAGCCTTTATTTTACCCAGTGACAAAAGCAATGACTGATAGTTGGTAATAGCTATGAGATTCTAGCCTCTCGTATTCACTATGGGACAGATAATACATTCTTGAGCTTAGTGATACATGTGTTTATATTGAGAAGTTGTTCACCCCTTGAATTCACTGTGTTTATGTGTATGTATTTAAAGAATGATTCCAGCAATCCGAAAGCATGGTGTAGATTTACTCTCACAATGAAGTTCACCGGGTGTAAAACACAAACCGCAAATCAGAACTTGGGTCTTGGGTCAGAAAACAGGCAAATAATTAGACACCCATCAACTCAGTATTCAAACAAAGCAGATTTGTACACAATTCAACACAAAGCCTGCTCAATACCTCATTAGGAAGCGATTAGCCAAAACCTCTGGCAGGAAGATAAAAGCTGCATGTATGTTCAATACTCAGGCCCTTGTGACCCCCTAACGAATCTGGTCATTTTACTCTGGCTTCTCTCATTAACAAGGTGTTTTGGGGAACAGAACTGGCACTGATTGGATGCTTTTTGGATGCAAATTCTAGACAGTGCAGTGCATGAAAATCCCAGGATGGTGATGATTCTGAGATGCTGGAAGCAGCACGTCTGGCGGCAGCAATCGCACCGCGATGAAAATCAATTGGATCATGCATCTTAGCCGTTATAACGCTTAGCCAAACAGTAATGGCACATCTTCACTCTGTCTGCATGCTGTATATATGCAGCTGCAAACACATAATTCTCTGTTTAGAACAAGTGGTCGCTTGCGTTAGAGTAAAGTAGCCACCTAGTGTGCATACAGAAGTAGAATTTTACTGATACTTGTTTTGATAAAAAGCACAGAACTATACACCTGTATAACAGACCCTGTAGTGAAAGATTGCTGCCTTATATTTCCAAGGCCCATAATATTTAAGATGTTGAAGCCTTTGACTAAAAGGTCTCCCTGACGCTCCACATGGCATTAGGCATGGCGGCTCAGTGCATATGGGGACACCTGTTGCTCCAGGCGCAAAGTTCCAGACGTGCGTTTGAAGGCAGTAATGGCTCCTGACAGGCCTGCACATTTCCCCCCGCCACATCCATCCCACCTTCCACGCCGGCTGACTTGTAGTCATCTTTAACGTCGGCTTTTATCTTTATTTTTAGGTACTCGGCACGTGATCGCCCCCTGCCTGTCACGTGTAGGCCCGGAGTCGCGAGTGCGCTGTTTCTTGCATATCCTTTAGTTGAGCTGCCTCGTTAAAGCGGAATTCCCCTGAAACCCTAAAGTGACCTTTTTTATCACCAAAGTATTTGCTTTCCAGGAGTCAACGCTCTCCTGACAAAGATCGCATTTTTCTTGACGTGATCTGTGTTTCATGCTATGAAACTTATTTATTTCTCGAATATCGCAAGGTATGTTGTGTTGTTAAAACCACATTCTGGTATTTCTAATTCTGAAAGGTCATGTAAGCCCCCCAACCCCCCCTCCCAGGCTGGGTTCGGCTGGAGCAGGTGTAGGAACGTCGTTTTGTAGGGGGGGGAGATAGACTCACAACCACCTGGCCTGGGAGCACCTGGGTGTCCATTTGGAGGATCTGGAATCGATTATACTGGAACTTGTTGTGGAAGGGGGGGTCTGACCTCTGCTGGTGGACCAGCTGCCACTACAACACCCACTCGGACCAGCAGACTGAAAATGGATACTGGATCGGCAGTTATGGGAAACGCATGGATGGATGGATGGATGGATGGACGAACAGACGGATGGATGGATGAATATTTTTACTCCTCTGGTCCAAAGATAATATTGTGACATATATTGTGAATATAAGCTTCTAGTCTGATGAATACACCGGTGTAAAATGAACAATCTTGCACCGACTATGTAAATCAGTAAAGATTGTTTCACCTATTATGATCCAACCATCCATCCATCCATCCACTAAGGTACAGGGTCGGGGGGGGGGGGTGGTCTGGAAACGATACCCTGTTCATATACCTACATTCATAAATATGAACATTACCGTAGTAATGTGGCATTTGGATACATTCACTGGCCTTTGTTGGAGCAGATTCCCCTGTGATATTATGAGCTCCGCAGAGCCCACAGAGATACAGGCTTAAGCCCCTCTCCAGCTCAGCAGATGTCCCTCAGACTTCTCGGCTAAAAACCAGCACAATCTAGCGTTCCCGGGAAGGCCCATGGGAACGGGGCAGCTGCGTAAGACAGCCAGGCTAGATGAGTATGGAGCGCAGCATGCAGCTGAAAAAGCCAGTAGCGAAAGGACAGGGCAAACATCCGTCTGCCAGTATCAGAAGATATTTCATTAGCATTACAGTTACTCATTCAAAAAAAGTATTTTTTCTCTCTATCTGTACATCCCACAGGGCCAGCATGTGTCTTTCATATTTGGATCGTGGGAGATTTACTTAAACAAAAATGTTCTAAGAGCAGAACAAAAAATGATTGGATCAGAGAGATAATCAGGTAACCAATCAAACTGTAGAAGAGGTGGGTCCAAGCGACTAGAGGAAGCAGAACCAAGACATGAGACCTGGGTTTGAGTCTCCACCAGGGTTTCATGTGTGAGGAGATGGCATGTTCCCCCTGTGTCATGGGGTTTCTTCCAGGTGCTCCAGTTTCCCCTTACAGTCCAAAAGAATGCTGAGGCTGACTGGAGTTATCTAACCGTAATGCATTGCATCAGGATCAGAATGTGTTGCTTTAAGCCAGCGCTGTAAGCAAGTCGAACGCACCCAATGAATGGACTGGGGAAATAAACTAAAACGCTGACTTAATACAGAGGACTAATGACAGCAACCAGAAACAGCTGAGCACATGGGGATCCCACACGAGGTTAACGAGGGGGCGTGGCAGACGGAAGGAGCGGACGATCGGGGCAGGACAGGGGTAATGTTGCGTTAGGATCTTTATCGTTTTGGAAGCCATGAAGAAAAAAAAATGCTCTTCTTGTTTTATCCTCTTCATTTTGTGTGTAAATCTGTACGATCCTCGTGTGTGCCACGCCCACCTCGTTAACTTGTGTTCATTCCTGATTGTTCTCACCTGTATCCTGTTACTCATACCTTTTCTGGTGTATTTAGTCCGCGTCTGAGTTAGTGTGCGTAGTTCGGTCATTGATGTGTGCTATCGTTAGTCGCTGTCAACCCTGTCTCGTCCCAATGAACCCTGTTTGCTTGCACTTACAGCTCTGCTCACCTGCTTCCCTGCTCGCCGCCTGACCGTACGTGACTGCACGTCACAGAATGACCAATCTCCAAGAATACACAGCGCAGCAAGAGGTTGTGTACTGGCTGTCCCAACCCGAGGTCCAGGACGACCTCGTAACCCGGGGTCCTCCTGGACACCCCCACCCGGAAACGTGTACCCCATACACGAGGTAAGCAAAAACCTCCGGCAGCTAGTGGAGAGGATAACGGAGAGGCGGCTCCAGCCGCTTGCCCTCTCTGAAACAGCCCTGCCTCAACCCACCAGCAAAAACAGAAGGAAAAAAAGGAGAGAACGAAGGCAGGAAGAGGAGCCAGCAATCTTCCTGGGGGCATGCTCTCTCTCTCCTGCTACCTTCGCCGTCACCTCGGACGTCACCACCGCTGCTCCAAAGGTAGTAAGGACCCGCATAGCCGCCACAGAGCAGCCCCCATTGGCGGATTATCCCTACCAGGGCTCCCGTTTGGCTCTTAAAGGCGCCAGAGCAATTCGAGAGGCCATCCCACGCATCCCACGGTCCAAGGGACATTGCCTGTCCTGCCTGTGTCTGTCCTGCCTGTACCTGACCTGCCTGCGCCTATCTTGGTGGTGCCCCCTGCTGGCCAAGAGGTGGCGGTGCCTGCTGCAGCCGCACCGCCTGCTGCAGCCATGGCACCCAAGGTTCCGCCCGCATGCACCTGCTGCAGCCACCATGCCTACTGCTGTGCCTGTGACTACTGAACCTGTGACCCATGTCCCTAAGGAGGTCCTGGACTGGGCCATCATCGCTCCTCCTCCCGTGGTGGACTTGAAAGAGGAGCTCGAATGGGAGGATCCCGACGTGGCCTCCGCCTGTCGGTGTCCCGCAAGGGGAGGAGGCATAGATGCCGGGCTGGTGTCCTGCCCGCCCTGCCCCCTGGCTCGCCCTCGTGTGCCTTGGCTGGGGCTCTGGGGTTGCCTGCAGGTCCTCTGGCTCTGGCTCGGCCGTCGCCTTCGGGTCCTCCCGCAGTGCCTCGGTGCCGCCTCCGGCTCCGTGTCGACCGCCTCTGGGCTCCCCTGCTCTGCCTTTCCCCCCCTGCGCCGTTGGTCCATCCTGATCCCTCCGTGTTCCCTCCATCGCTCCCTCGGCCCGTTCCCTTGGCCCCTGTGGGGTCCCCTCCTGCTCCCTCCTCCCAGTCGCCTGCGGCCCCTCCGGCCACCGCCCGGGCTCCCTCGGACTCTCGGTTGTCCCCCATCTGGTCCTGTCTCCTTTGTCTGTTCCTCCTGTCTCTGCTCCTTGTCCCCCTCTGGGTCCTTCGTTCACTCCTGGCCCTTTTGTTCCACCTGTCGGTGTTCCCTCTGTGTCTATTTTCTTCATCTGCCTGTCCGCATTCCCTGTCCTTTGTCAGGTCTTGTCCTGGCTTCTGCCATTGTGTTTGTTCTGTGTCTCTGTTCTGTTCCCCGTGCCTCGTTGATGTCTCGGTTTTGTTTTCCAGGTCCTGTTTTCTCGGTTCGTCTCGTCTGTCGCCTCCCCTGGGGCATGCCTGGTGTGCGCGCCTTTGGGGGTGGTTCTGTCACACCCAGTTCCGTCCGATCCTCGTGTGTATTTCCGGTGTATTTAGTCCGCGTCTGAGTTAGTGTGCGTAGTTCGGTCATTGATATGTGCTATCGTTAGTCGCTGTCAACCCTGTCTCGTCCCAAGAAAACCCGGTTTGCCTTCACTTACGGCTCTGCTTGCCTGCTTCCCTGCTCGCCGCCTGACCATGCGCTACTGCACGTCACACCGGGATTAGAAATAATTTCTATTATTTCTTATGGGGAAAATTCTATCAGAACTTGAACTTTTTATGATTTGATCCAGAATCCGGAAACAGATTAAGCTCGAGAACCGAGGTACCACTGTACTAGAATTTATTAAATTCTGCAATTTTTTTTAAACACATGCACACTGTGCAGCCCAAACCTGATAAAGGAGTTTCTCTTAGAGAAGAGCTTTATTACAGAAAAACTGTGTGAAACACTGGGGTCACACAGACCCCGGGCAGGAATTGTCAGAGACGGTGATCAGCCATGCGGTGGTGATGTGTACGGCATTTATCCTGTCAGTTGGAAGCAGATGGGCCCCATGGTGAAGGTTTCTGAGGAGACATTGTGACCAATGACTGTAGAGCTCTGGGGATGTAGCTCCTGGATGAACACGGGTGCAAGGCCAGGGTATCAGGGCTCTGTGACCCAACACTTTGCTAAACTCATTTTACAAATTAAAAAAAAATAATAAGACAAACATTGCTAGGAAGAGAGGTAGACAAAATGCTCCAAACATAGAAAAAAGACAGCAATTTTGAAAATGAAATCTTAGAAACAGCTCATTTTTGTGCAAATCTCTTTGGACACACATCCTACTCTTTCAGTCCTCCACAAAATCCTATTTTTGTTTGCAGGTAAAGGAAAAAAAATGTTGATGTTTATATTTATAACTAAATTCATCACATATTGAGTTAGTCAGAGCGCTGGTGAAAGCTCGACACTGCGAGTCGATTCAATAAAAGCAGAATAAACCCAGCAGGACCAGTTCAAGCTCCCTAGCTGGAGGCTTCATCTGTGTGGGAACAAAGTAGTGCAGCATTGTTATTTAGCCCCTCAAAGCTGCAACCGAAAGGATTTGTCTTCGTATTTCTAAGCCAAGGCGTAAGTGTGACACATTGCATTGCCAGTGACTGGAGAAGAGAGGAGAAAAAAAAAATTAGGGAATACGGTTGAATTAGACGCATTAGCGAATGCGAGAGGAGGCCAATTTAAGGGAGGACACAGCAGAGGTGTATTTACAGGGGGTGCGGGTGTCAGATGCTGAGCTGATAGGTGCAGTAATGTAATCAGTGACGAGCATGGAGCGGCAGGGAGAGATGCTGTTCCGGGGAGTGCTAGGCCTGAATAAGCTCACAAAACGAATAAAGAAAACCAGCGAAATAAAAAGAGAATTATCCATCCGTCTTCCAGAAGCTTATCCCAGACAGGGTCGCGGGGTGGGGGGTGGGCAAGGGGCAGCCAGCCCAGGGCAAAAAATAATGATGATGTCAAAATGCAGAAGCACAGATGTGTGCTCAAAGAGCCGGGAGATGTATATACATTTATCACAAATAATTACCGAAAGCTGGGCCCAGGTGACAGAAGTGTGGGAGGAGGGAATTGGAATTTTATTTGGGTTTGGAAGTTTAACAACCCACAGGACAGAGACACAGAGGACTGTCATTCTGGCTTCTGGGAAAAGGGGACCTGAAACAGGGCAATTAGGGAAGTGGGGCCTGTGCAGTGGTGCGGTTCTATAGCACCACTCAACCGACGTGTGGGGCCCCTGAGGTTTGGGAGCCCTCTGTTGGTCACAGACTGTCATTACGCTTAGGGGTGGGTGCTGTTCGAGTGAGACCAGAGAAACAATAAGCAATAAGGATAGAAGAGTTTTTATACTCTTAATAAAATAGCAGCTTGTCACCTACTCTTCCTCCCCCCCACTGCACCCCCATCTTACCATGACATTTATGGACTTATTTTTGCTGAATATATAAGTTCTTATTCGGGTGTGGAGGTGGTAAACAGATAAGCCCAGCTGCTTGCGACCATGTTCACTGGCATAGGAACATCTGCTGCAAACTTCACTGCAGGGAAACCCATCATCGGAAGCGACTAACATAATTACCCAAGAATCCCAGCTAATGCCATCTAAATTGATAAGTGCTGGAAAGACTGACATTTATAGTGAGGGAAAGACTGTACCAGAGGTCAATGAAGAGTGAAGAAAAGGATGGCAGGAGAGATTAAAGGAAGGCATCATGACAGCAATCAGCAAAATCTGAAATCAATACAAAGAAATTGGTTTCACTCAGACATGAAACTGACACCTAATTTGTGTTATCTCCCACTTCCCCGTTTGCAAGTCTAATGACATGTACTTGAAAATGACTAGGACCTAATTTACTGTACGTCATTTTCATATATGTGTATTTGTATTGGGCTGCAACGAATTACAAAACTCACAGTTCGGATTGTATCACGGTTATTAGTCATGGATCAGATCATTTTTCGCACCAGCAAAATAAAAGAAGGAGAGAAACATAACGGCTTTCCATTTGACTTACTAAAGTGTTCTTCAGCTGCAAGGACATCCATCATTTCTTTCTGTCTTGTTATGTCGAGATTACGATTTATTTTCCTTGTGATCTCAATATAGCCTAAGTTGTTTTCTGAAAATCACGAGTTATTTCCGTGAGATCAGAAAATAACAAAAGTTGTTATTTCGGGAAAACAAAACTTATAATTAGACACACAAACAGGCGAGCAGATTCCACAAAAAATGCCATGGCTGATGCTGTTGAATCCATGCAGTTTTTTTTTTTATGTCAATCCCACGGAAAATCTATAATTCC
>JABFEA020000085.1:6753416-6765633 GCA_019775915.2 Cyphomyrus plagiostoma
TACGTATCACGAAGCTGTAAAAATATATTTAGTTTCTACCTATATATATTTGAAAAGTAGACCGTCCAAGGTTTCTGAGGGTGTTTTAAAAATATGTATATGACAAAAACTCGCGGAGTTATTTACACGGTTTGGGAAAATTTCTGTCAGGTCCCGCAGGCGGGCTGGCGGTGCCCAGAGGGGTAAGCTGCCCAGCTATGATGGTAAAAGGCCTGTGGAATTTTACCTCGTCCAGGTCCGGCTGGCTGCAGGGCTCAATGGCTGGTCTGCTGATGAAACAGTGGGCCACCAGGCGACATCACTAGAAGAGGCGACTCTGTGAGCTCTCTTGAGTCATCCTTCCAAGGACCAGGGCGATTGCAGGCCCTTATCACTGCAAAGGAGTGATGTTGTGGCCAGAGACAATGAGGGATCAGCTCATAGACTGGAAAGTTAACTCGACTATGGCCAGTGTGAGCTAGTGTGGAATGTAATGGGTGTGCTGTAAGCAAGCATATGATTAGTTCCACAGGTGTTCCACAAAGCAGGATTTCTTGCTTAGCCAGATAACTTGTTGGGTCTAAGGTAGTCTGACCTAAATTGACTTTAGAATGCTAGAACGAGCAGGTATACCCACTGACAGAGACCAGGCCACTGCTTGGTCTGTGTACCTAAGAGAGAACCATCACTTAAAAGCAGAGTTTATAAAGCTACTCCGACTGCAGGGGAAGGTGGTTATCATGCCAGAGAGACATGATTTTCCATGCATCTATCTGGAAGGGCCGCCTCAGATTAGGACTCAAGTATTGGCATGCAGTAAGTGAAGCCTCAGCACCACATCAGTTATGAACCTCAGCAGTTCATTGGCTATCCGACAGTTTCGGCTCTCCCGAGGGCTTTCCCACATCCCCTTCATGATGCATGAAGTCATTCAAGGGGAGAGATGAAAAGTGTCCTGTCTGCCATTTCAGAGCTGTGCAAAAGTGTTTACAGTGGCTGGAGTGCTAATCCTGATACCAACCCCCAAATTTTTCCCTACAAGTTGGCGGACCGCTTACAGGGCCGGATGTAGGTTAACATCATACACAGGAACAAGTCTTTGAACAAATCTTTTAGGTGAACAGAATCAAACTGTGATCAAACTGGAAAAATATAAAAATATCAACAATCTCAAAACTACAACTCCATCTCCAGAGATCTTCATGTTTCTTTGTCCACTGTGCACAACATATTGAAGAAGTTCACAACACATGGCAATGTAACTAATCTCACTGGACATGGAAAACAGAAAAATTGATAAAAGTTTACAAAGAAGGATAGTCCGAATGGTGGATAAACACCCCAAATCAACTTCAAAACAAATTCAAGCTGTTCTGCAAACTCAGGGTGCAACAGTGTCAGCTCTAACTATCCGTCGACATCTGAACAAAACGAAATGCTATGGCAGGAGACTAAGGGGAACCCCACTGCTGACACAGAAACATAAAAAATCCAAACTGGAGTTTGCCAAAATATACTTGAGGAAGCCACAATCCTTCTGGGAGAATGTCTTGTGGACATATGAGACCAAGGTATAGAGCTTTTTGGTAAAGCTCATCATTCTACTGTTTACAGAAAATGGAATGAGGCCTACAAAGAAAAGAACACTGAACCTACATTCAAGCATGGTGAAGGTTCTAAGATATTTCTGGGATGTTTTGCTGCCTCTGGCACCAGATACCTTGACTGTGTGCAAAGCATCATGAAATCTGAAGACTACCAAAAGATTTTGGGCCGCAATGTAGGCTCCAGTGTCAGAAAGCTGGGTCTGCATCAGAGGTCATGGGTATTCCAGCAGGACAATGACCCCAAACATACCTCTAAAAGCACCCAGAAATGGTTGAAGAAAAGCGTTGGAGAGTTCTTAAGTGTCCAGCAATGAGGCCAGATCTAAATCTGATTGAACACTTATGTAAAGATCGCAAGGCACCCTTGAGTTGGGTTGGGTTGAAGGCACCCTTCAAATCTGAGAAGAAATAAACATGCGTATACCTAAACACCTGTAATTGTAGCAAGAAAATTATGCATTTTCTGGAAAAATTCCAGGGGTGCCAATAATTTCTGCCATGACTGTATGCATATATACAGGTGAATTGCAATATAGCGGGGCATCACTGTACCATAAATAAAGAGATCATGAGGTGTTAATAACAAACAGGTAAAAATAAAAAAAAACTAAGGAAAGCACAAAGCAACAGTACTAGGGAAGTGGGCTAAAACAGGGAGCAGGACTATAGGAAAACAAGCAGAAACATTACCAAGTTCAGAGGCTCACAACACAGGGAAAAGACTAGGAACAAAGGTATAGGCAGAACAGATTTGAACCAGGCAAGAGCATGGTAGACCAAAAACAAAGACAAAAATAAACAGAACCAAACAAAAGGAATAAACTAATAAATTACACAACAAAGGAGGCTGGCCAACCTCAAACTCATGACTTGAGGGGTACAGCCACTGAACCACACACTCTATTGATTGAACTACAGAGCAGCCTGGGGAGCAGGTTACATAAAGAAGGGAGTCAAAGCAGGATGACCTGCAACACCTTCTGGTCAAAAATGGATAAGACACGTAGGATAGGGTTGGACAAGTATTAACCATGACAAAAAAAATCACAGTTTGAAAGTTTTAGACAATATTTCAACTGACTAAATGACAATGTGAGCGAATGCACAATATTTAGCACACAAATGCGAATATTGCATATTTTTTCATTTATATATTTAGGATTATAATATGACTGTTTAACAAACTACTTTGTAAGGGTGCTACCTGTTGGAGACTACTGATGTAGATATGACAGACAGAATTTATAAGAAATCACCTATTAAACAACATTGACACTCAGTGGTTATTTTATTGGGCACAGCTGCACAGTAATAGTTAGGTCCCCAGCTCAGGTATTTGAAAATGCCCAATAAAATGCTTGATAAAGTAATTGATAAAGTGGCCACCTACTGTGTGTATTATACTGAAGGAAAGACAGAAAGAATAGTTTGCTTGTGAGCAGTGCCATGCTAATAGAGACATGTCACACTTTGGAGACTGTGAAATCATTATGTGAAAAATGGCAGTGGATGCAGGGCCTGCTATAGGGCAGCAAGGGATGGAAAACCCAGTGGATCTTGTTATAGAACAAGGGGAAATGTTGTAAATAAGAATAATATGGCTCCTCCTGCTTCTCAATGGCCAGAAAAGATGTCCACTAACACACAATAGTTTTGCGTTTTGTTTCTTTTTTTTTCATTTGGGAAGGGGACAATCCGTGCTGGTTCAGAGGAGGAGGTGATCGGGAGGTGCTGTCTCTCCGAAGTCTGGAGCACTCCTTCCTCAACTTCAGCTGTCCGTGTCACGCAGCACCCTTCCGGAGAGCTGTCAGCTCAACCGCGCTCGGTGCTGCCCTGATTTCAAAGCTTTGAGTAAGTGGGTCAGCGCGGGGAAAAGGCACTCCGTACGAATCCCGCGTTAATGAGCCCGCCATGACGGCACCCACCTGACTCCAGGAGTTAATCATCAGGTAGGGTCCGCCGAAAATAATCCTTAACAAGCATATAAGTAATGAAATATTCCCAAAGAAACTGCCGAGATTCAGAATAACAGCCTCACATCAACACTTCAGACAATACGGATGTCTGACACTATTTATCGACATGCCTGCTTTCTCCCTGTGGTAATGCTTAGTGGGTAAATTTAGAAGCATCCGTACACCTAAGCTATCATATCCTTTTTTTTCTGCGACAATAAAAAACCTTTCCACATCGCCGCAGTTGTCCGGACCTGTACCTGGATTCAAATTACTTTATTGTCCACAAACTCCTGCCAGCTAATTTGAAGGTACTTCCAGTTTTTTTCCTTCTTTCTTTTTCGCGCTTGATTTTTTTTTCTGGCTTGGCACTGTTGCCTGGCAACAAGAATCAAAGGCTCACCCCTGGAATTTTGCGGTTTGCCGCCGCGCTCCGAACTCTACAACCAGCTCTCCTTTCCTCTCCGCAGTCGTTAGTTTAAAAGACTGTCAGGCTTGCAATGTGGAGAATGGCAGCCACGGTGTTCATAGTTAAGGATCATGTTCATCGACGCTGGGGAGGGGGCGACGTTTTAGCTAAGGTTCGGGGACATCCGATACAATCTGCAGGGGAAATATGGCGAGCTAAAAAGCTCACGAGATGCCACGTATCACGGTATGTATTCGTTCAGTGTCTCAAGGTAATGATTTGAGATCCACTGAGCACCACGGAGACCGGCGATAGTGGATTTTAGTACGAGATATCCATACAAAAAAAAAAAAAACAGGTTTGAGTCAAAAAAGATATAGGAGAGATGGCCTTAAAGGGCGCCCCCCCCCCATACTATTACCATAAATGCAAATAAATAACTAAATTAAAAATATTTTAGCAGGTGAAATTAAGAACAAAATGTATTTTACAAGCTGAGTTGAACAGATAATAATAATAATTACTGTAGCTTATTTCATTTCACAATAGAACAAAATGTAGGCTATAATCAGAGGTGGGATTGTTGTTCCGGGGGCTTCACTCAAAAGTCACTTCAAGCCCCTTTCCACCCCCAGTGTATGTGGCCAACAGAGAGCCCCTAAATCTCAGGGGCATTACAGAAATGCATGGTTTGTGTCACAGCAGATAGCACCGCTGCTTGTAATTTCATATGACTTCTGCATGTGATATTGCACAGATGATGTCAGTCGTGTATGGCTACATATTTATGGCTGAATATAATATAATTACCTTATGTGGCTTGATTATGGGCCCCCCTTTTGGCCTTCGGTCACAGGTGAGGTTAAATATGGTGCATATTGATTCATAAACACCTTGGTGTGATCTATTACTTTACCATTACAATGGGAGGTCTTCCTGAGGAGCTGATATCCATCATTTTATAATGAGCCCGGCTTTAATCATGCTTCGCATGTGCCTGAGTTGGAAACCATCTATCACTCAGAGATGAATAAATAAATAGGCGGGCTGCCTGACGGTGGAGGAGTCAACAGGGGAGATCCTGCACGTCCAATGCGTACAGCTTACCGCTCGCTGTATCACCCATGCAGGATCCACACTCTCGCCCAGCAGTAAATCGCATTACCGCCGAGCACCATTGACATTTGCGAAGGTGCACACCCGCACAACACACTGGGGGGGGGGGGGGATGCAAACCTCACGCACGTATAGCAGAGGTGGGATTCAAACACATACCCTGGTGGTGCGAAGTGACAATGCACTTTGAGGAATGCTAGATTAAAATCTTTACTTTGTGCTTTCTGAATACCCTGTGGGTGGTGTATGGATTTGTGGGTTAGAATGCCACGTCTATGATGAGAAGGACGTTTGTTTGATTCCCTTCCTTGCCAGAATGCCACGTCAATGAGGAGAAGGATATTTGATTCCCCTCCTTGGCAGAATGCTATGTCTGTAATGGGAAGGATGCTTGTTTGAATCCCTTCCTTGGCAAACCAGTCACATTGGACCCCTGTGCAAGGTGCTTAACCCCCCAATTTCTCCAGGGACTCTCTGACCCTGCTTTCACAAAAATGTATGTCGCCTTATATGGAGTCATCGATCAATAAAAATAAATGTAACCGCTTGTGTGGAAATGAAAGCGATAACTTTTTTTTTTTTTCATTTCCCAGTGTTTATCCCTCTACATGAGGGCCACTGATGCCTCGACAAGCAGCCATTCCTTAATAAGCCCCTTCCCTTCATCCTGTAAATTCGTCACCGTGCAAGAGTCCATCGCACACTGGTGCAAGCTTTCAGCCTTTTTCCAGTAAACTGTACCATCGAGTCTTCCCAGAAGGGCTCATTATCCAACGCGGCTAATATTAAACTTCACCCTTGTCATTATGGACATGCCCCCCAAAGCCATCTTCCTCGCCATAATGACAGCAGCACATGAAACGGCACGATATCATAGGTGACATGCGGTATGGATAGGTCCTCCGTAATGTTTGAAGCGAGACAGCAGAGGAGGGTGTTCCTACGTCGAGTAGCGTCATCGTAGATGTGAAGAGATTGACGGCAAATAACAGTCGTACTCCACACATCAAAGACAACCCTCTCTTATTTCCCCTAGTAATAACTGTCAGCTCCTGAACGCTGGTCTTCTACTGGGCTAAGGTTAAGAAAAAGTAAATACCCATCCATCCCTATATCTACACAGACTTTCCCAATGCCTGACTGAAAAGAAAAGAAAGTCAACACCTCATGCAGATATACACCTCTGTGGCTGACAATACTAGCAATCATTACTACCGCTCACACTAATAGCATTTCTATGAAATCTACGCTGATGTTCCTATTTTGATGAAATGAACAAACAAATGAATTTAAAAAAAGCTTCTTTGCCCATGATTACCCAAAGCAATAGTATATAGAATGTAATGAAAACAAGATAAAATAGATATTTGTTTTTATATATTTTTCCCCCCTCTGGGAATCTATACATCCATCCATCTACCCTCCAACCATTTATCCCGGACAGAGTTGTAGGTGAGAATTGATTTTGTTTATCTAAATAAATAAAAATAATCAATCCGATAATGTAGTAGACCCTGAAATGGATTTTACTGATCTGAAGAATGAGGGCGAGATTCTGGCGGTAGGTGTAAGTCGGATGCATCGGACGCGGACAGCAGTGCCCTGAAGCGCGTCATACTGTTTGCACACGACGCACCGCGAGGATACTTTGCACTGTGCAATCTCCGGCCCTAAGCCGCAGAGAGCAGCGTGACAGCATTATTAAGATACTGCACAATAGTGTAGGAGAGAGCTGGATATTGGGGGAGACACAACTGAATTATTTAAATGTAAAGGTTTGTTTATTGGCCGATGAATGGATCCAAATTAGATACCGGGGCAGGGTACACGACACCCCAGGAGTCCTATGCTCCTGATACCACGCCATTCGCATTCCTAAACTTTCCAAGCTTTTGTGATGTTGCACCCCCGGTGTTAGAATGAAATATAGTGGGAAAGAGATACCACAGCTGAGAAAGCAGAAGTGTGAATCCAGGGAATGGACAGAATAGCAGCCTTGGTAATCTGCAGCACAGAACCATCTTCAACAAAATAGACGTAAGATTTGCTTCCTCCTGACATAATATTTTTGTAATGAGTATAGTATGCATAGGTATTTTGAACACTTTCTCACAGCTCTTGGTTAACCAGGATTTTATCACTGATGCTTCTTAGATGTTTAGTGTGGCTTTCTTTCGCTGCGGTGCTTTTTCTTTTAGGGCCAAAAGGGTCAGAAGCTACAGAACTCTGGTTTTGCTGATTGATTATTACCTCGAATGCAAATCAAACATTTTTTAATGTATATATAAAAATGAGCTTCTGTATTATTGACCAGAGCTTGTGACCATTAGCACAAGCGAGCCTAAATCAGTCACACCTCATAACGGCTTTTGACAGAGGTCTATACATATCCATATAGTTTTAATGAAATAGGCAGTCATGCAAAATCTACACCTGATGAAAGCTATGAGATTTTCTTTTATTATTATTAATTTTCACAATAAGTCCAAGACAACTCCAAGTCATTTTGTAGTAAAATGGATTTGGGATTATTAATGCTGTGTTTCTACTGGGACTCGTGCATCATCATGCCTTAAGCTCTTAGGCAGAAAAAAAAGATGAAAAGGGAAAATTGTTTTATGAAGCAATTATGGCACCCTGTGGCAGAAAGTCCCTTTGTGATAATCTTTTCTGTTTCATTAAATGGGCATTAAGGCCAAAGATGGCAAAACCCCGGCCTCTTTAACGAGTGGTCATTATAGTCAGTGATTGATATGTATTGTTTTCTTATGCATTGCCTTTCCGTTTTGCCATCTGCTCATTTTGGGCTGACGCGTTGATGTACGATGGGTAATGCTCTGGGTTATTATTCCATTTTGTGGCCTGTCCCCATTTTCATGGTCCTTTCCTCCTGACCCTCCCTGCGCTTATGGCGATTTCACACCAGGCGATGGGACAGCTTTGGACAGTTGCGACACCTGTGACGTTTCAGAGGACGTTCTTGGAGGGGACGATTCATGGGGTTTTGGGCACTTTATCATCATTGTCATCATCATCATTATTATCACCACAGCTAAAGCTGTGTCTCTACTGCATCATGAGGGAAGAAGGAGGAACCACCTTAACCTTTAAGCCTAATCCATAACCCTAACCCCTAACTCTAACCCTAAACCATAACCTCTAAACCTAATCCATAATCCTTAATCCTAACTTTAAACCCAAACCCTAACCTCTAAGGCTAATCCATAACCCTAACCCCTAACTCTAACCCTAAACCATAACCTCTAAACCTAAACCATAATCCTTAACCCTACCTTTAAACCCAAACCCTAACCTCTAAGGCTAATCCATAATCCTTACCCCTAACTCTAACCCTAAACACTAACCTCTAAGAATAATCCATAACCCTCCCCCCTAACTCTAAACCCTAAACCCTAACCTCTAAGACTTAATCCATAACTCTAACTCTTAAATCTAACATCTAAACCTAAACCATAATTTTAATCTCTTTCCCTAAACCCTAATCCTAAATCTTTGTAATATTCACACAAATTTATTGGTGTATAATTTGGCTTTTGGCAGAATAATTTATAGGCCAATCAGAGTATTATCATATTACTCTAAAATATTTGAGTTTCATTTGTGGGTTACAATGAAATTATTCAGTTTTATGATTACTCTTTACAGTTGTCAACAGGAGAATAGTGGTCATGTAAGTAAAAAATATTTCATGATTAAAAATGTGAACTAATTTGAAAGAAATTAGAAAACATATTTGTGTTTGGAGTATGATTTCAGCACTTATCGTTTATTAAATGTGAAAATCTGTCCTCACCATTTTTTTCTATTATTATAAATTTTTATTTATGTATTACTGATAAAAAAAAAAGATGCCATTCCAGTGTTTTAATGCACGGCAACGCTACAAAGAAATCTGGTTAAAATAGCTATTTAAGTAACTATACACACACCTAACTACGTCAGTCATCCCAGTAATTGACCCACGATAGGCTTTGATGCTGTGGTTTGGTCTCTGTCCTAAAAAAAAAGGAAACTGTGCTTTGGGGTAGCACTAATTGGAGCGTGTCCCACTGAAATGATGAGTGAGGGCTGTCCTGATAGCGAGTGCCTTGGCAGCATGGCGAGCAGCCACTTAATCAGGTCACATGGCCATCAGAGATGCGCATGGGGTGAATCCCGACTCAGATGAGCACCAACAGCTATGACACTGGAGCGGCTTGTTCCTTCCTTTGTAGAGCTCTATTATTTTGAGACGACCCTTTTCAATCTCACATTCAAATGATTTTCTGTGCTATTGAGAGAGTTCAGTTTACTTCGAGATTGATGTCAATTGTTAAAGAGTTCCATTCAAAAAGGATTGGTGATCATCTGTTATTTTTTACCATTTATTGGGCGTGATAGTGTAAAGCTGAGGTAAACATATAAGAAACACTCATTCTTATATTAGTCTATGCATCTGTCATCCAAAAACACAACATGCCATAATGTACAAGGAAAGGAACACCCTGGATCATAGACCATCATTTATGTGTGAGGTTTCAGACTTTCATTTTGGTGAATTGCTCTTTTCAGAATTAAGTCGATCCTTCTCACTCTCGTCAATGAGCAGACACCGTATGATATGTACGGCGAGGCACTGCAATGCCCTGTTTTTAGACAAACCTTTGTAAAAGAGGCTTTCTTCCTGTGTTTAAAACCCAACACATGCAGATGTGTATAGAAGACACTTGACGATGGCAGGTGAGACCACAGCCTTGACAGGTGTTGGAGGCATGTGTAAATATATCTGTGAAGTAATTCGCTCCTGTCCTATGTGTCTGTTTGCTGAAATGTTTCTGCATAAGAAAAAAAAATGTAATAACCAAGGGTAACATTGTGCAGCAGAAAAGCATTAAAATATTCAGCACTCACTTGTGTACAATGCTTCTGGAGATAATAGAATTTCAGCAAACTTAGGCAGAGTAGTTTTTGTTTTCATTCTGTCTCAATTACTACATCAGCCCCTACACTGAACATCACTCCTTAGACCATGGTAAGTAGAAATTGTTATCTCGAGGCTTATCCATATTCTGTCAACGTTGTTAAACTTATGATGTCAGTGCTGATACCTTGACATACATGCTGACAACGTGGATATGATCTGAATCCCTTCAGTGGACTCTCTTGCCTCACCCCCTTTAAATGGTGTCCCGGGTCTGCATCATGCATCTGCGTTTTTGGAACCACTCTCTCTAAGCTTTGCATTTACAGTGACCCAATATCAAATAAGCATATATGAAAAATAAACGGGTTTGCACAAGCTTTTGAGTTACTTCCAGGAATTACTGTCTGCTTTTTTTCCATTTATCACATAAACCATATTGTCTTTTTTATGCATCCACTTGAAACACTAATATGAAATATAATTTATTGATGAAACACATTCCAAGAACTAAGATTAACCTGTGTACCTAAATGCATATAAAAAGATGTCTTACATAAACATGTCTCTGAAAAATTTCGCCAACATTCTTTATTTATTTTTCAGTGATAGTTTAATATCTGCACATCGATCAATATCTCTGTATGTCTATAAGATGCTTTCATAAGTTCTGAACGGTTAAGGTGATATGTGGCTGTATGTTTACCCCTGATGATGATGGTGGTGATTTGGAGATGGTGGCACTGCTGTCCGTTTAGGCATGGGTGAATGAGTGAGTAGGTGGGTGGGCAAGTGAATGAGTGAGTTAGTTGGTGGGTAAGTAAGTGAGTGAATGAGTGGGTAGGTAGATGGGCGAGTTAGTGAGTGGGTAGGTGGATGGGCAAGTGAGTGAGTGGGTAGGTGGGTGGGCAAGTGAATGAGTGAGTAAGTTGGTGGGTAAGTAAGTGAGTGAATGAGTGAGTGAATGAGTAGATGAGTGAGTAGATGGGTGAAGGGATTGTATCTGATCTTTAACCATCTAATCTCACCATATACTCTCTTTTTAATTTCAAGTTCACATTATACGTGCTAAAAAAAAAACAGAAAAACTTCACACCTTTGGTTTGTAAACGTTTCCATTGATGCTATAGTATTCTCTATTCTCCTTATATCTTTCCTATTTCAGAGTTTGATGCTTTCATTGCAATTTGTGCATAACCCATATTACTATGGTTAAACCTTCTAATTGCGTGTAAAAAGAGTTACTAAAAAGTCATGAACACGGGAAGATTTATTCATACATCCCTCACCTGCAGCCATTGGTCCTGTCTAAGAACAAGCATCTGATATGCAGTGGAAAATACGAGTGGTCCTTTTAACGACCGATGGCTGTCATCCGCTGGCACATAATGGACATTTTAACGGTCACATTTCCCATTTCCTCTCGGAAAGCGAACGAGCGCGTGGCTTGAAGTTGTCATCCCCGGATCCGACGGAGGCGGGCAGCCTCTAAACGAAGGAACTTAGAACAACCGCCATGAGGAGTAATATATAGGTTCCTGAAATAGGTCAGCCTCTGACAAGGACTTTATATGTCAACAAAGAATGACAGATTTGACACACTTTGGCCTTTTTATATGTCAATAGAAGAAGCCTTCATATGAAAATTCAGCAGCCATTTCCTATCTCACTCCTCCTATCACACCGCCTCACTACTAACACATACACCCACGTACGCACACACACACTTCCTATGTTCTGATCATTGTGGGGACTCTCCATTCATTTCTATGGGCAAAACCCAAATCCTAACTAAGTTAATACTAACTCATACCCAGCTCTAACCTTAACCATAAGTAACCAAACAAAATACAGTACAACCTTGGAACTCAAACTCTACTTAAACGGGTCTGTTGATTTTTTTTTTTTTTCTGACTAGTACCTCCACCGTAATCTTAGAACTCGACCGTTGATGCCAATACTTTCATGGGTTGAGACACGTTAAACGCCACCAATTTGGACCTCGAACGGGTTGGTGGAGAAAAACCTAGCCGCAATTCAACCGAAAACCCAGAACACAGCAAAACAAAATAGACCTGCTGAAGCTTGTATGGATCAAGGCGTATCTCTGTTGTGCTGAAACGAAGGCAGACGGACCTACTGCAATGCTTATGCCTAAGAATCACTCTCGGTCTCGCAGTCCCTCTCGACTAAGTCCAACATGCGGGAGAGTTCCTGTGTTCAGTGTGAT
>JABFEA020000085.1:6766131-6783169 GCA_019775915.2 Cyphomyrus plagiostoma
CCGCCGGGCCCGCCCGCCCCCCCCCCCCCCCATGTGGCTGCTTTGGACGCCATCCACTGGCCGTTTGGCTCGAAATGTGCCTAAGGGTGTGTAAACGATGTGGGCAGCTGACCAGCAAGTCAGACAGCACCGGCTCCTGACTGCTTCTGAGCCTGGGGGATACATTAGACCGCATTCTGGCTTCTCCTCACCTCCTTTAATTTCTCCGTGCAGGAGCACACACTTTTTCTGGAAGGGAGGGGTAGAGAGAGGAGACAGGGAGGTAAAACAGAAGCAATAGAGAGAGAGAGACGGAGAAGAGAGAGCGAGAAACAAGCAGGCATGATAGTCTGCGTTACCAAATTTGAGGTTCAGTCCTGGGATACCTTCACTGCCTCCAACCTTGACAGCCTGGATTAAACTGGGAGCGATTCCTCAGAGGGAATTAGAAGACGGTAAGAGTCTCTTTGTGTGGGTCTGTCCGTGCAGAATCGCGTACGATTACTGGGACAGTAGAGTAAAATGAGTTAGTGACAGAGAGGGAGAGCGTGCTTCATTACATCATCGTTACCAGCTGAGCTGTGCTGCAGACTGGAAAGTCACTGGGAAATCAGTCACAAAGGTACATAAAACCGACAGGTTTGGGTCACTAATCCGCATTTTTTATTTTTTAATTTTAACCTAAGACTTAAATCTGCAGCAACTCTTTATCTTATAATAGTGCTTCATCCTTCAAAAAATGTTCTGCTTTATAAATTAAGTTTCAGATTCAACTTTCAAGTTTAATTTATCAAACACCATCTACATGTATTTAGCGAAGTGCTTGTATTCATAAAAAATGAAATATCTTAAAAACAAGTTTCTGAAACAAATCAGAATTAATATTGCTTAAATATGTAATGTAAACCATAGCGGGTTTGAAATGTCTAATGTAAACCATAACAGGCTTTAAGTGTGTAATGTAAACCATAACAGACTTTAAGTGTGTAATGTAATCCTTGACATGGGTGCAATGTGTACTAAACGCATGCAGACCTTTTCTGTACTGGTCTTTCATGGACTACCTGTAACAAAGTGTAAGAATGGCAAGCATTTCATGTGGCTTCCAGCTGTCTTTAAGCACAGTAATGAAATTAAACTTGGGGCTTTGAAAGGCCCTTGGGATGATTGTGCCCCTTGGATCCTGTGCTGCAGGTTTAACTCGGCTTTGGCGTTAAAGTGGACTGTGGCTTTGAAGCCCCCTCAGTACACTTTAGGTCATTATATTAGCCGTATCGATGAGGGTTTGTGTCCTGAGATGCTTCTGTTGCTTCTAAAAACCATCCATTTGCACTATTAGGACACTGTAATAACAAGCCAATAGTCATTACGCTACTTACAGTACCTACCGTGTTATTACTTAGTCATAATTAATAGCCTTATTGGTGTAATGCTACTTTATCTGTTCATTTATAAGATGCATTGATTTATGCAGTAACTTAGGATGTGGTGCTCATAGTCAGGGAATATAATAAATGAGCATTTTTTTCTTAATGATTTTGAAGTCCACCCCAAAGAGATCGGATGGGTCCTGTTAATTTTACTGGTCCTGTAACCAGTATTTCTGATAGTATTCTCATAAGGAACAGTAATTTCTTATGGATCATTCAGCTGAATTTTGCTGCATTTTTTAAGACCCATTTCCAATAGAATGCTGATAAGAAATGGTGAATCCCCCCCTATGGTGTATGGTCGATTTCCCAAGTATCCTTTGTACAGGAAATGGTATGATCTCTTATGGCGGAAAGGCTGAACACAGGTGCCAAATATTTAAATGGGTTTGTTTGGAAGCTCCACAGATGAACCACATGAATCTGAAAATCATTATATGCCGTGGAACGCCTGGCGCCCGCTTCCAAGGCTAATCGCTTCAAAGCATATCGACTTTATACAGTTTCCAGCCTAAAGCCTTTGATTCGACTTTGCGCCCCCTCATCAGAATTCCATCGCCATACCTGACTCCCAGCACCGACGTTCACATTATTCCACACAATACATTATGCTTTCTGAGGACATTGTCTTTTGTTTCTTATCTGTGTGGATGCAGTCCAAATCCGGCACTGCCATCGCTCCTTGTCAAAGCAAAGCCACCGCGATTAATATCGATAAACGGCCTCATGTTCACTTTATGCATTTTTTTTTGTTTCTATTGTACTTGACCCATGAACACTCAATGAATCACAGGTCAGCTTCCGCAGACCCGTTCCAGCTTCACGCATGAATTCGTAGACAAATTACCTGTGTGGAATGCCATGGGGGTTTATGAGTGGTCCACATTCAAATAAATAAAGTCACATTTTTTCTAAAGCTTTTCTAAAGCATTGTCCTTCCAGGGGCCCCAATCAAATAGTCACTTTGGGGCTCCTGGGTTTGCAAAATTTGCTGCATACCCCTCAGGCATTTTATTGCTGGGTGCAAAAACAGCTCAAAGTTGGCAAACTTCCCGTTAGAGACGTCCTATTTATCATTTTCTTTCTCTTCATGGTGGTGCTGGGATATGAGTCCTTCATGGTTGGGATTAACATTAACGTAAGCTAGCAAGTAGAGCCAGAAGATCATAGCTAGCTGGTTAGCAGAACGTGCTGCATCAGCATCTTCTGAATAAGCAATGCGCCTGTTTAATATTTAGTGTAGCGACTGTTTGTGGCCAACAGGCCTCATGCAAATGCAAGGTTCAATTAATGGTTCTAGTGAATCCAGAGTACTGAGGATCTGTGTGCTGGAGTTCAGATTGACATATGCTCTCTTTGGTCCATCCCTTTGAATCTTCTTATATCAAAGCATCCTGGCTAGAAACTCCAGGCCAGCCTTTCTTGATTATTTTAATTAATGAGGAGGTTCTGAGGGCCCTCCATTGCACGGACCCTCTGATCTCCCCCCGCGCGTGAGTAATTTATCTTGCCATGTGCCGAGTCACCGTGCTCAGAACCTGTCTTACTATCCCCTCATGAAAATGCAGGAGCACAATCCTGGTGATTTCCATTTGATTCAGCTCAAGTAGTGCATGAAAATGTGAATCTGTGAAACAAACCAGTTTCTAAACTAACAGGTACGTTCAGCTCTGAAGGACAGCATCAGGTTTCCGTTCCAGGGATCCAAGAGCCTGGATTGTCCAAGCAACTGTTGATCTTGTGCCAATCATCTTCCCCAGATTATTGAAGACACCTAAACCTTGCTTAACCTGTAATCATTTAAATGCCTTTTAAATTGGCTACCTCCTCCTTTTTCTGACCCACTGCCTGCTTGTATGGCAATGATTTAAAAAAAAAATATTATTCTAGTGCCGCTTTAATTTCATTCTGGTTTGATTACTGGTGACTTTCCTGTTTAATGATCCTGAGTTTGGATTTTGTCTTTGTTTTTGGTAAAATAAATCACTATAGATCGCTCCACAACCGGACCTCTGCATGATTCATTACATGCAGAATTGCAAATAATGTGTCTTTTCCAGTATTCACTGTACAACTTTTAGTATCTTCCTCCACACTCCACAAAAGGACTCATTGTTCATCATGCTTCTCAGCCTGGCTCTGGTCTGACTTTATTATATTATATTGGTTTGGGTCTATAACTTTGCCCACCAAGTTCCTGCATGTTCACATGTCAAATGCACAAATTTTAAACAAGCCGGAAGTCAACAAGACCAGACAGAATGCCATAAAAAAAGTCTGTCAATAAAATAGCTGGGAAACTTTGAAACAGGGTCTTACTTAGGAACCTTCCAGATTTCCAAACTTATAAAATTTATAAAACAGGCTCACAGTTCTGGAAAAGAAAGAGGAGGAAGAGTCATGGATTATTCAACAATTCAACAATGCTCATGACTAGTAAAACGTCGGTGAGATGGAACCACGTAGAAAAAAAAGGAACTTTGTGGTACCTCCTCGGTGAATTTGTGGTCTGAACCAAAGGGTGACTGATGAGTGAGAAAGTGAGCTCCTCACTGCTCTGTCCCGGTGTAGGTTTCAGAGTCATGGAGAGGTATCGTCCACACGCTCCTATTGGACAGCCTCAAAATCCGTCATGCACGACATTTCGGTAATAACAATAATCCTCATGGATTCTAGATGACAAAGTCCAGTGAAGTACTTACAATTAAAATATTATTTGCATCTAAAAATCCAACTCACATGCAAATTACTTTCAGTTCAATTATTTGTTCTTTGTTCTTCAGTTTTTCTCAGTGTTTTCCCAAATTCTGGTTGACCTGAGACTACTCTGGAATTCTGGAAGGAAAGTATGGAAGGGACCAGGGAAGTAGAACTTGGTATAAGATGGATGGAGGTTTGCTTGTGTGTCTGTGAGAAGGTGGAAGAACAAAGTAAGAACCTCCGCTACACCTGTGATATGTTGACGACGTTTCAGTGAGTCTCTTTACAAGCTGTTACTCACTCTGATAGAGAGGACTATGCTTTTGCTTCATCCAGAGTACAGCTGAGTCACCTTGAAGCATGAAGGAGCAGGTGTCGCTCATCATGCTCACAGAGCTCTGACTATCACCTTGACTCTATTACCTTGACTCTGTCACCTATAAGAATCATAAAAACAAGAGATAATAGAAGTGGCAGAGCTTCAAGAAAGTACTTTAACTGAGTCCCTTTCCCATTAACCTGGCACCAAAATTGATGGCAGCAGCTTCAGCTTGGTAACGTCAGCACAAGGAAACAGAAGCAGCGCGATCTTGAGAGTGAGACGTGTCTCTAGCTGCTGTTTAGGTCCCCTGCCCATTCTTTCTTATAACTGCTGAGAATGGTACGTTCACAGAGTAAATTGGATTGGCATATCAGGACTTTGCGGGAGTCACTTGAGTACTCTCACCCCCTCGCCCTCCCCCATCCTCCTGGAAGAGGAGCCCTGACAAGCATTGATTGCCATTTCATTAATAATATCAGTGGAGAAAAGGCTATCTGTCCACTGGGATTCTTCATAACATCATTTCTGATACTGCTTTTATCTGACAGGTATGAAAGGACAGGCCAGGTGGTGTGATGGTTTAACAAGCACATATGAGCAAAATTTCAGCATTAAGTCATTTTTAATATTCTGAACGCATCATATGCAAGGATAAAATAAATTAAAACTCAAGCTTCATGAAGTTGCTATTGGTAATACTACATCTAACAAACACTGGAAACATCAACTTGCTTCTGTGTATTATATTGATTCTATGAATATTTCAGAATTAAATTATATTTACAACACAAATATGTATGTTATTCCAGCTACTAAAATTTTATAAACGCCTTTAGCAGCATGAAGCCTGAAGAAATGCACTGAAAGGGAATTTCATTTGCTTAAGCAGTATTGACCAAAGCCGTCAGTCTGGGAACAAAAACAACATGAAATTAACAGGTATAGGTGTGACCTAGAGAAGTCATAAAATGTTGAAAAAAATCAATAATAAAAAAATCACAAACGTATGTAAAAGTATGATTGCCGTAGTTTATATCAGGCTTCCAGTTTAATTTTGAGATTATTATACAAAAATATGACATTCAGAATTATAGTGGAAAACAAATGAATGATGCAGCTCAGGCAATTTTAAGGGCAGAAATACATTTACAACATTAAATGGAACATATTGGTTATTAAAATGAAAACAAAAAAACAACTAAATCCAATTTATTGCACTGTCAGTATCTACAAGGCACTGAGACATGAGTCAGAGAGGTTTTCCAGTCAATGTTCATTCAATTAGAGAATCAAATTTCGTTCTGTCACATCAAAAAAAAAAAAAAATCCTGGAAAATAAAAATTATATTTTAGGGGGGCTATCGGTACCTGGTACTGAATATGTGACACTGGAAGATGGATGGATGGATGGATGGATGGATGGATGGATCATAAAACTATCCAGCTGTTTACGTTTGCTTTCTATTTCTTGCTCTTATTCTTTCACTAAATCATGACTTTTAAGCCCCTCTTACTCCCTAAGCCCCAATTAAGCCTAGATGTAAGACCTCTGCTTGATAGTGCCAGAAGCTAACGAGTTCCCTGAATAGGAGCCACCTCACCATCAAACGGCCTGTCAGGGTCAGTAACGAAGCTGTGGCACTTCATTAAATAGCAATTAGGAAGCTGGGGAAGAAAGTCCCCAGAAGCAGGAGGTCATCAAACGTCTGCTCCTCACAGATAAATTTGTGCCCTCACCGCACACCAATTGGCGCAAATTAGCCAAATATTGATTCGGCGGATACCAGTTAATTGGCTTCATTTTAACATCCAATCTCCCATACATGATTGGAAAGCTGTCTCTCATCTTCACATGCGCAACATGACCTTGTTAAAACATTCTGATATGTTTGAGACACGGTGATAAACACGTTACCCCACAGACTGAGACATTCTGGAATGTCGGTGGCATAGTGATGAGCACATGACCCCACAGACTATGAGATTAGCTGATAGGGAGAAATGTCCCCTTCCTTCCATATCAGCCCCCGTGGGCAGCAGGACTGATGTTCTCAGCTAAAATAAAATGAAGAGCAGAGATTTGTGCCCTTCGATCTCTAGATGTCTGTGCTGTAAGCCCCATGTATCCTGTCTCTGCGGGGAGCGAGCAGTAACCCTCCAGTAAGCGGCATGGCCTGCTTCGTCGGCGTGACTTTGGCCCACCGGTATGTTTCATAACCCCTGAATTTATCCTCTCCTAGGCTGGCCGTCAATTCTAAGAGCTGTTTTTTTTTTTTCTTTTTCATTCAGCACTTCAGAGCTTTGCCGAGGATAAAGTGCTTTAGCGGTTCAACAATCTTTCTTAGCTACTTATGAGCTCAGGGAATTAACTTTTTATGGGGCAGTATGTTAAACACGTTTATAAACTCATGTGCAGATGTGGTATGAACTGGCCCACTTACATTTGTACTTAAGACACGCCTACCGGCTCATTAACGACCTTGTTTCAAGGTCAGAGCCCCTAAAATGGCACAATCTTAGGGAATTACAGCGTGTCAGATAGAGAGTAATTTTATTGTGCCTTTTAAGCTTATACAGTGTAAAATCACGTGAAGTCAGAAAGTGAAATTACATTTCAAACCAATACATATAACATTAATAAAATATTAACAACATACAGGTGTGGAAAATATTAAGAGACCACTCTATTCTTAAACAATCTGCATTTGTAAATCCTGGTTTAATTGTGGTTCTGCTGGCAGAAGTCTACACTGAGCAGCAGGATGCTTTCAGGTTCAAATTTTCGAAGACATCAATACACAAGGATGAGGTGAAGCAGGAGACACTGGGAATGACCAGAAACCAACCAGGTAAAAGGCGGAAGCAACTTTATAATGACTGTTAACTTATCCGACAGTTTCTCATGAATCGAAGGATGACATCAAGTGACCTTCCAAAGGAATGGGAAACATTAAGTGCAGGTGTGAAGTGCACTGCTAGGACAGTTTGTATCAGGGTCCTATAAAGCAAGGAAGAAGCCATTCATTAATGAGAAGCAGAGAACCAGGTTAGAGTTTGCAGGAAAAATATATATCAATCACAGACGAACACACCCATAAATTGAGAAATGAGTGAAGCAAAAAATTGTACTGTGGATTCTTATTTTTTCCATGGCTATATGTAACATTAGCAAATATACTAAAATACTCCCTTAAATAAATCAGTTACAGTAAAATCACACTGCAGATGTTGAGCTTCTGGGTCATGATTGTGTAAGAGGCATGTTGCACTCTAGTGCCCCTCATTGACATAAGTGCAGAACTGGCTACTTGGGAGGACCAGTGGTCCCGTCCCCTCAGGTGAGCCCATTAGATGCACGTCCAAAGCCGACATCCTACAGTGAACAGCATGACACAAGGACCGTTAATTAAAAGGCACTTTTCTGCATAACAACCACAACAGACCTCTTACAACAATTACTGTGAACTACTGCAAACAAGAAATACTTGTAGCACCTGCACTTACAGTCTGTTTTAAATGAGAAGAACAGGAGTTGTTATGGCAGATCTGTCTTTTGAAACATGGTATATAGCTCTATAAATGTTTTTCATGCTGTGGTAAGGGGTAGCCCTAAACAGTCTTGGTTCAAAGACCCCTGAATCATTACTGAAGCACCAGACACATAGATATACACATAGATGGGCAACCCAGTTTATTAACAATTTTTCTTCCCAACCCATTTTATTGCCATTTCATGGGCTTTTGCAAGTGTTATACTCAGTTTAACCTCTCGAGGTCCAGGAGGATATGATATGGTTTATTTTTTATGCTTTTGGTTTTGACAATGCCACACCCCCACACATGCCTTCTTAAAGGAACAACCACAGGACTTAATGGAGTGGCGTGTACGTTATGAACATCATGAGCAAAAGCATAACGTCCTCTGCAGAGGACAAGAATAAATTGCTGGATCTCGGGAGGTTAATGCAGTAAAAGGTCATTTATATACCATTAAGACGATATTGAGTGATAAAATTATGGTCAGAGGGCTGGAGGCTGCTAGCATTTTAGCACGGAAACATGTTTACGTACCACAGGCTGTTCATGGTACAAGACAAAACCATACCACACTTGGCATCTGTCTCCCTGCAGCTGCAGCTTATGAATCATACTTACTAGGCAACGCCTGTCATACTATTCCGGCACATGCCACAGATTTCAAATATACTTTTTTTTTCTTGTGTCATAAGCAGCTAAAACTCAATTTACTGAGTAAGTTAAGGTTTTATATGAGCTTTAATTTCCTCTTCGTATGGGGACAGGCAGAGCCTTGGTGAAGGCGATAGTGTCACTGAAAAACACCCTCAAACACGACGAAGCAGATGGTGAATCGGCGGCTAATCTGCCACGTTGTTCTTCATCTGGCTGGACAGCCGTTCCACCTGGAGGCTGCGTAGCGGCCTGTCTTCATGTCCAAGAACGACTGCTCTGTAATCTGGGACAGCAGCCACCGGATAATGAGGCCGAATTCCCATATGTTCGGTCTCCACAGCGTATGTATGGGACCAGGTCCCGGGAAGCTCTCGGGGGCAGGATCATCCAAACTCGGCACTCCTCTGCCAGCCAGCGCTCCCAGATTCACTCCTGAAAAATAGTTTTCGTGATTTGAGCAGAGCACTGAAACGTGTCTATTATATAAACAGCGTGATGTTTGTATCATTGTAGAGCGCCCTCAGTTTTCCCTGTCTGGGTGACTGATGTTTTAATAGCATCTTACATTATATTTTATTTACATTATTTATTTATTCATCAGAGACGTTTATTAGTGTTGGGAATAGCGGCGCTTTGAAGCGAGGCGGCAGATCTTATGGCTCCATTCCTTTCCAAGAGCCACTCATCACTCTTTTTTCCATGGGGGGGGGGGGGTTAGTAGGTCTATCTGCAAAATTATCACTAGGATAATGATGGGGTAAGATTTGTATCAGATTCAGACGTCCCACCAATATAATAACTTGCTATAATATGTTGCATGCATTGACTAGGTTTACAGCACTACATTGCTTGTATTACCCAACTTAATGTCATTGATCTGCATTGCAAACATTACTCAAGGTGACCCCATATCCCTCTGCTTTGCCCGTGACATTACCGCTTTGAATTTACCCTCTGTCTGAAATGTTTTATGTAAATAAAGTTTCTTTGCCTTGAATGTAATTCACGGAACACTTAATATTAAAAATGTTTTTATTGGCACAGATCCTGCCCATTCTGCCTCTAAGGAACTTAAAGCAACAAAATCTGCCTCTTGTGATTTCTCACCGTCCATGTAAAAGGGAGTGGAGTGGATTTAGGGCAGGCAGTGCAATTTGGGAACAACAATAAGAAAACAGCATTCCTTTACTTTGTACAAAACAACCATCGGAAAGAATCAAATTGCTGCCGCAGTATGATGACAAATTTTATCTGAAGCAATGTACAACTGAAAAAGCAGAGTTAGTCAGTCCTTGAGGCAACTGGGGTTAAGGGCCTGGCTTAGGAAGCTCATGGAGAGGCTGGGATCTGAAACAGCGACCTTCTGATCACAGTCCCACTTACCCTCCCCCCCAGTATTTTCTGCCTGGGTGACTGATCTTTGAATGGAACTGTGAAAGGCCAAATTTATTATGTCCCCACAAGTAATAGTTTGGGGTGGGGGTGTGTGCAGGCAGGGCAGGGAATCTGCAGAATGCTGAATTCTGAGTTTGGTAAGCCAGTCGATTAGAGAGCCCACAATCCATAGTGGAGGCTCAGTTTTTGGCTTTGTTAATTATTCATAAATCCATTAATTATTCATCAGCTACAGGCTGATCATTTATTTAGCCATTTCCTGTCTGTGTTTTACCGCCTGATATTTTTTTTGGGGGGGCGGGGGGTGTTTCCTCGCTGGTGTCCTCATGTTCCTATGCGCCGTTACCTCTGAGCAAAAACAAACCTTCTTCTTGAGGTGGAAAGACCTCATCCCACTAGAACATAATCAGGAAATGTAATCAGAAAACGAGACAAAGCACATTGTATGGGTGAGAACACTGACTCATCCCTGTCTAGCTCATCTGCCAACATCACACATATGTCCAAATCTGTTTGCATTAGCTCGCTATTTGGCTATGAAATATTAAATGTAGAGCGTAGTGCAAGCAAAATTAAATCTATCCACCCATCTGCTATCTACTTATCTGGATCTGGGTTATGGGTAACAATAGAAAATGCAGTACTTAACACACATCTCTAATATCTATAATATTCGGATTAGATCAGGTTCTTTTCTTCTGATAATAGGTCGAAGAGCAACAGGAATAATTAAGACAGGCGCTTACAGTGACATATATGTTCCCTGACTTCCGCAAACCTCACAAGTGTTGATGAATGTCGCACCTTAACGCAGTTACAGTACCCCATCCTGGGCACAGACATGGCTCTGGGTGCAGCACACAGAAAACATGTGTTTTAGCTATAAGTCAAGATATTTCAGCCCTACCGGAACAGCAACATGGACAGACATGTGCTTAATGAAGAAATGCACATTAAGAATGTACATTAAGCTAATTTAGTCAGACAAACTTTAGCTATGAAAGTACGAATCAGCTTATAGTTACAATGTGCAACAAAGCAGAATAATTCATAATTATGTAGGCGCAGTAAAAATATACTTCATCACTTCAAGCTGAATTGGACCTTTTTACTTTTTACATGTCACACACGATAGATTAAGTCTCATTACTAAATAAAATTTACATTTCATTCAGGGGACATTTTTAGCCAAAGTGTCACGCATTTTTAAGAAAAAGCCGGTTCAGACCAGAAATGAGTGAGGTCAAGGGCACAACATTGAAGTCACTATTCCGACCCAGAGACGTGAACCAGCAACCTTCCGATCACAAAGACAGCATCTTAACCTGCTAAAGCACACACCATATTGGATGATGCTCTTCTTTCACAAGGTCACCTGTGTTATACTTGGCTAGTTTAATGCACATTGGTGACCATGAAATAATCTACATGCTTATTATGCCTAAGCTATACTGATGTCCATTTGTATGCTCCACGTGTCTTGTACATGCTTGGTTAGTCAAAGATGAATTATCATAAAGAACGGTCTCTGAGATTAAACCACAGTTTAAATAACCTTAAGTAAGCAAGTCATTCCTTTAATACCTCAAAGCATTTGTAAAATTGAATCTAACAGATGAGCAGGAGGTCGCGTATATATCTAAGACAATTATCTGAGTTTATAATGGAAGCGGCTGATTGGTGCCTTGCGAGTTGCCGCCACGGAGCTGGCTGCTGTCCGTGCAGAAGGTCTTACGCGGAGAAGCAGCCGAAAAAGACAGGCTTCCATTTAAGGCAAAAACGCCGTGGGTAAACTTTCAAAAGCAGATGGGCCGTTTGCATAGTAAACAGCCATTATGCTTGGTGGTTGTCAAAAGGAATCGTGAGAAAATAATTGTAAATAATCCCTTTCCCAGAACTGCGCATTATTTATAGTTTATTTTTAGAATCTACACAATATTAACATGACTGTGCTGTGGTCTATGCTTTCTGATCCACCGCTGTCTCTACAGTAAAATAAAAGTCGCATTGCATTGTTGGTGAGGGACCATTATTTCTCCAAAACCAGAACTAGATCACTTTGAAATCGAATTATCCTACAGGCCAATAAAAAAATCCTTAAACTCATTAAAACTGCCTCTCTTCCCCAAAGTGACAACAACCTCCGGCAACCCAACGACGACTCCGCAGCCCTAACTGAAGAAAGACAGACCCACAGAGACTGGGCTTAGTTCTACAGGGATAGAGTCTTCGTAATGATTATGATAAAGCCCTAGATCGGTAGCATGTTCCCAATCCCTGTATGCTTCTGGGCCTGATTATCGCAGGAGATTTGCTGGGGTATTGTCAGCCAGACACTTTGTTATCTGAGGCCAGTTTGCAGGTTTGGGTTTTGTAGTCAACGGAGATCCATCCTGATGAAGACCTACTTTGGTTTTGACATTAACATACAGTCTTATTTGTAGGCCTGGGAAATTGTGCTAACGAGTCACATTCATTTTAACGTGCTATTGTGTCTTTAATCGCGGTAATGTATGCAGTTTTTTGATAGCTAAATGAAATAGTCGCATGAGCTGACATTTTCATGGAGATTCCTTCCTGGAAGCAGGAAGTCAAAGCTAAAGTTAAAACATTCAGTTAGCGTCTCACGGGAAAGCTGATGGTACTTGGTTTATTTCATTTGAAAACACTGCCAGACAGACATATTAATAGAATTAAAACAGGTGCGCAGTTAAAAAAATATTGTTTAGCTACCATACTAATAATACGATACCTTCTCATCTTATTGCCATGTGTGCATCTAACCTTTCTGAAACCTTTGAAATTCAGTGTTAGAACGCCGATCCAGGAAGGAGGCCGACTTGTTTAATAAGACTGACAGAGCCGATAACACACAATGCCAAAAAGGAAATCCGCGAGAATAGTCGTGTTGGGCACTGAAGGGTCGAAGCTGGGGAAATCAGTCCTGCAAAGAGGAACGGGGCGCTGAGACGATGGGATGGATCGGGCAGGGCGGGCAGGGCAGGCAGGACAGGCGAAGTAAGCAGGAATGCAGATGAAGGCAGGGCGAGCGGGACCAGGCAGGGATGCAGGGCAGGCGAGACGGCAGGGCACGACAACACAGGCAGGGAAAGGAGAGGAGACACGAGACAGATGAATGCTTGGTAATGCTCCAGTACATGGCAACAATACTTTGCGAATGCTGTTAGTGCAGTCAAGCTTTAAGTACTAGACTGGCTAAACAGGATGATTGTTAACTGCTGTGGTCTGCTGCCCCGCCCCTGTGGGCGTGACATTCAGCTTCTATTTGCTTGTAAGCGGTATTTTTGGTGGGACGGAACAAACTCTACATCACAAATACAAGTTAAACCATCCATCCATCCATTGTCCAAACCGCTTATCCTACTGGGTCGCGGGGGGTACGGAGCCTATCCCGGAAGCAACGGGCACGAGGCAGGGAACAACCCTGGATGGGGGGCCAGCCCATCGCAGGGCACACTCACACACCAGTCACTCACACATGCACACCTAACAAGTTAAACCATTAAGCAAATATTAAAGGATGTTTTAAAAAAATCAACACAACAATTCCAATGAAATACAGTATTTATTTTTTTGTGCAAAGCAATTGACATTACCTAAACCTGTTAGATATATTAAAATTATGTGATTTGTTGCTCTGATCTGATCTGACCACTTTCCAAAAAGTCAAAGAACAGAAAACTATATCAAATTAATTTAGAACTTTTAAATTTATTGCATGTAAGTCACAATAACAATCAAATTGTATGATTAGATGTATATTATTGCTCAATTTCTTCTCATTGTTTCTCATCTGTCTGGAGTCTAGCATGCAAGTCTGGATTTCATGAAATACTTACGTTTATTACAGAATTAAATAGGAACATAACAAAACTGATTAACTACTCCAGAGGCAAAATCAACAGTTTTGATAATGAAGTTTTAGTATTAATTTGAGTCTGTCTTTAATTTTAAAAATAAGTAAAAATGCATATGTTATGGTGATGAGTTTGCGAGAGGAGAGGCCTAAATATTCCTCTTTGTCTTCAGTCTACATTAATTTATGGATTCAATGTGAAAATATGTAAAACTGTAGATTGATCACAGATAACTGTGTGATCAGTAGTTTATTTTTTTAATCAATCAGCGGGCCTCCTTATTTGTTTTGTGCTCTTAAAATGCTTAATCGCCCATGTCAAATCTGATACTTGCTATTACAAATTAGTTGAACACATTATAAATATTAATTATAAAAGCCTGTACTTCTAGATTAGTTCATATAAACATGCCATCCTATCCTGATCAGGGCCATGAGGAACCTGGAAAGTCTCCCAGACAGCACTGGGCAGAGACGCGTGTAACGCCCTGGACAGGATGCCAGGCCATCACATGCACACACACACGCTCGAATGCTACAGGCAATTTCGAGACAGCAATTAGGCTTCCTGCATGTCTTTGGACTGAAAATGGGGAGAGCAAGCAAATGATGTACGCAGAGAAGAGTTAGGATTTACTGCCGGGGGGTGTCAGGCATCACTGCTACTCACTGTGCCATCCTTTATAAGCAAGGAGTTATTCATTGGAATTTCTGGGTAACACTTTCATTTTTGCAATTATTCAATGGTATTAAAGACACCATTTCTGTGGGAAATGTGTGTCCCTTCTTCTGTGTAGTATGTTTATGGTAGCCAGGAATACTTTATTGTTACTCTTAAAATGCCTAATCCGTTCCTTGCAAAGATTCATTTGTACAAGGATCTTGAGTGTCTGTTTAGTTTTTACTTACCTCTTCATTCACCGGCGATGAGGCAAACTCACTTAAAATTGGGGTGAAACAGGGTAGTAACGTTAAAAGCATAACTGAATCCATCCCTTTCATTTGTCATCCAGCTGTGTTCTGAGGGATCTGAGAGGAGGATTTCTGCCAAGGCGTCAGATAACGACGGATCATCAGGCACGCCGGGTGGAGTATATGAGCGAACTCCGTCTCACCGGCTTGCGGACGCTTGACGGGGTCGTCTGCCCGCACCCGGGAGCGCCAATGCATGCAAGGAACTGCTTCCTGCTGTTCCTCTGGTTTCTCCTGGATGAAGGCCTCCTCGCGCCCCACGGCCTGCTGGGAAAGCGGCACCACGGGAGCAGGGCACCACTGAAGAGGAGTTGGGCACTGGGGTCTCAGAGGGTCAGGCGGAGTTGGGTGTGGAATCAGTTCTTCGTGCTTGAGGAGTACATGGGCTCGGATCCTCAGTATGTTGGCAAGGTAAGGAGACCTTTATGCTTATTATAAGAAGCTTTAAAGCGAATTATACTGACAGCCTAATGCTACCCAAAGCTTATCGTCTCAGTAAAAAATCCAGATACTGCTGGATTTTGGAAATATGTATCTATTTCCACATCATTCAATGTACTTTGGGTAGGACGTGGGTGCTAGAATGGTTTAAATGGTTCAGTTGTAGAATATAGGAGTATAGTTGGGACAAGGTGAAGAGTTTAGAGATGAGCACAAGATTTCATGTAGTGCATTTTTACCGAGAGGTTGGAAAGCCAACTATTTGCAGAGCATGTTTCATTCTTCAAAGATCTGCAAAGGGTTCCACAACATCTCTCTGAGTCTCTTACTTTTGACCCCTAATTCCCATTTGGTACTTTATTTTCCGTTTCTAGCAGAAAAGCACTATATGCTGATGGCTTCATCACGACTCGACATGTTCTATCAGATCACGGTTTTCACACACATACGGACCCCCCCGGAGCAAAGGCTTTTAGTCCATCGCCTCCTGATGCATCAGGATTGCGCCATCATTATCAGCAGGCGGCAGGGGGGCTTTTCAGGCTGATGTGTCAGACTGAATTGATTTCCTAGAACAGTGGCACAGTATGAGAGTGGACCCTCTTGAGGGATGGCACTTTCCGCCTGTCCCGCCGTCCATATCCATAGCGTTCAGGCAGCAGAAGAAGCACAAACAGAGACCGGTGTGAATCGATGGGTCTCCATCTAATCATGCAGTTAGTCTCGCAGAACAAGCTGTAGAAGCGGTCGGTGTGCGGCTCGGAGACAAGAGACTTCATCTCCCCAAATTTCATCTTTGCCTCTTTAAATCGAATTGATTTTCGTTTCCATCCTCACTTAGAGGGTAAATTAAATTTTCAAGAGGTATTAAAATGATGATGATGTTTGATTCCACTGCCCTCATCTACTCCATATACTCAGCCTAGCACGTCTGAAGGAAGCATTCCGGCACCTCGATAAATTATTGAATCTGTAATTAATTCATTAACTAATTTCCATCCATTCACTGATTTCCATCCAGCTGCCATAATTTATTCTCTATGAACTCGGTAAATCCGTGTTCTGTAAATCTGTGGCGACATGTTCAGCCACACGGAGGATGAGGAACGAAGAACGGGCTCAGTTAGTGTGAAATTCCACACTTTGTCAGGAGGAATCTGCTTAAGCATAAGGACGTCACTCTCGTAATCCTCATATGTCATAATTAATTATAATTAACTTTTGAAACAGCTGACATTTATTCACAAAACAACACATTTAAAGACCCAAGCTGTACATCGCACTTCATGTTATTTGCATTTAAACCTGGAATCCAGATGCCAGATGTCCAGATCCCACACATGCACACTCAATTGCATATTATTGCATATTATTGAACTTATATCTGTCTGGTTGTGAGTGTGCATCATTTTACATGTAAACAGAGTTATTATGGTTGTGGGGCTTTTATGTTTCTGGGTTGTTTGTGGTCTGTGATAGAGGGTCACCATCCCAGCAGCAAGAAGGCAGCAATCTGCACTGTGGGGGGAAGTCAGTGAGGCGTCTCACGCTCGGTCTGAAAATGCTGAGAATAAGAATGTGCATGAAGTCCACCGGACCGCAGGGACACAATGCTAACGAGACACTGTTAAAATGCTAATGGGCCGCCGCCCCGCCCCCCGGGCCCGGCCGGCCCGCGGGGGGGGGGGGGGGCGGGGGGGGGGGGGGGGGGGGGGGGGGGGGGGGGGGGGG
>JABFEA020000085.1:6783269-6808289 GCA_019775915.2 Cyphomyrus plagiostoma
CCTTTCCCCCAAAACCCAAGGTTGCTTTGGTACGCAGGGAGAATCGCCAGGTGTATAGACAGTTTACCCCTGTGATGGTGCTCCAGTAATGAATCCCTTTATTCAATGGATTCGGACTGATTACCTAATAGCATTTTTAATTAAAAATCACTCAATATTCCCCCATGATTAAGGAGTGGGAGAACATTTCGTCCTGGTAGATTCCTCCGCTCTCTGTGAGCAGAGGTTTTTTTTTTTTTGTCGTTCCAATGTAATTTTAACAACCAGCTTGAGTTGAGTGAAGTTGCTGGTGGAAAGTTTGGGGTTTTGATGAATTAGATAGATAGATAGATAGATAGATAGATAGATAGATAGATAGATAGATAGATAGATAGATGGATGACATTTACTGGGCCTGTCTCAGCTCCACACCGACCTGGACAGAGAGGACAGCGTGGTGAAGTACACCCTGTCCGGGGAGGGGGCTGGCTCCATCTTCACCATTGACCAGACCACTGGTGACATCCATGCCGTGCGGAGGCTCGACCGGGAGGAGAAGCCGTTCTACACGCTGCGGGCACAGGCCATTGACATGGCGACGGGGCGCCCCCTGGAGGAGGAGTCCGAGTTCGTCATCAAGGTCCAGGACATCAACGACAACGAGCCCAGATTCCCGGAGGGTCCGTACGTCGCCAGAGTCCCGGAAATGGCACCGATAGGTAAGATCTCTTCCTGGATCAGGCATGCAGTTCCTCTTCACAGGATTTACACACATGTACAGGGACGTAGCATAGAGTGACGTTTTGCATATTTATTCATACTTTGGTGTAACAGATAGAATCCTTCGGGGACACATTCTGGCATGGGTTGCTTTATCTGCCATTTTCCCCGTTCCATTTTTAAAACCCGTAGCCCCAGTATTGTCAGAACCAGCTAGCTAGCATGCAAATTACCATCTAAATTAACTCACGCTGACATTGCCTTTGTCTCCTTGTGGGAGAAAGAGTTTCATTTAAATGGAAAGACAGTTAAATGAATAAAAGAAAGCGATGCTGGCTTGTAATGGAAGGACACGTGTTTGTCATTGATGTGCGTTTCAGGAGGAGCCTTATCTGCGGATTCGTTAACGTGCGGCTGAAGGGGTCCCTCTGCAACCATTTCCTTAGTTTGGTTTTAAAAGTAATATCTCTGTGAGCAATCTGAGTTCCTGCTTCTTTGCAGCATATTTATGGTACCCACAAATATTTTATTTTTATTCTTAATATGCTTATTTGCTTTCTTGTATATTTTTGCTTGTGTGGCAACGCAGCAAACTGCAGTGAGAGGGTGGAATCTGGCCACCAAGGTAATTGTCCACAGCTCCCCCGAACTTTCACCCAGACCCGTCCTGAAGTGGTTCTCCCCCTAGCCTAAATCTCTCTGGTTCGACCCACCGACGAACCGGGAGCAAGGGACGTGGTTGGAATGTAAAAATATATATTTATTTTAAAAGCAGTACAAGAAGCAGGACTATGGTGGGGTGGTAAACCACACAGCTGCACTCATCTCAGCTACTAAAAAAACAAGACATCAGATACCGCAGTGGTGACACGCATTCACGGGGCTGGGACTCACTAGTGGAGAGTTTCTGGCAGGGGTATGCTGCCTTCCACTTTGCCTCAAGGAAAAATAAATCAAATAAACAAGCCTCGCCACCCATGCACGAGACACACACACACACACACACACACACACAATGAGAGTGCAATCCCAAGGCACGACGCAAGTTCCCACCCCCAGGACTGCAGAGCCTATCCACGGTCCGTCACTCAGAACCTGGCAAAAGACAAGACCGCTAATCGATATAATAAGTCTATATTAGATGCAGGATAGGAATACAACAGTAAATACAAAAAGTACGATACTGATCACCTCCTAACAAGTAACCTAAAACTGTACTATTACAGTACCAATGCTTCTGCAATGGAGTACAACAACCAAGCGGAGAATTAGCGTAGAAGCTGTGTGGTGGTAGGATAGTCTTGCTGATCTGATCGCTCCAACGACGGAGGCTTACAGGAGGCTATGGTTGTCCTCGGCTCCTCTCTCAGCTGTAATCATCTGATATCAGATATTCCACGAGGGCGGCAGCTAAAAGCTGAGACGTGTAATGATCGCCTGAGCTTTTGACACCACAGCCAAGGCAGACGTCCCAAGTCTGAGCCGAAAGGGGCGGAGTTAACCCAGACATTCCTCTTATAAAGTGGCACCATGTGTTAATTGCGCTTAATTGGTGACATGAGGGTAGACGTGCTCAATCAGCCAGTCTCAGCTCACCACGCTCGCTCGCTTTAGTGTCGGTGTAGTTTTGCCTCAATTCTTTCACCAGCGATGAGCCAAACACACTTAAAATCAAGGTAAAACATGGTAGAAACATTACAAATGTATCAGAGTAGAGTGTTCTTGGGCCACTCTCGGGTAGGCGTAATGAGGACACAACCCAGGCACTCGCGTGCGCGGAGAGACAGGAGCAGCTCCCGGCCTGAGAGTTGTTACAGAGTCACTGACACTGTCTTCATGCAGTAGAGGGACTGTTTGCTTTTTCCATCCAGCACTCCTGCCTCCATGTCACAGCGTGTGAAGTGCAGAGCCTGACGGTGAAGCGGTTTGGAAGTTTCCAGAAATACGGGCACGATTTGGAAGGGTAAAAGCATCCCAAGTAGAAGTGCTTTGACGCGAAACTGACTGGAAAACCAACTGGGATGATTTCACCCCCCACAAGATCACTAATATAATTGATAAAATACTGAAGAATTAGCATAACAGTTGGTAATAAAGTTGGCATTACTGGGGCTGAATTGCAATCATTGCATTTATTAATTAAGCTCATCAAAGACGGACATGTCCCAAAAATCTGGGAATGTCAGCCGGTCTCACCCTACTAAAATTCTCAACTGGAAAAGCAAGGGGGCCATGACCCTCTTCCATAGTGGTGGATTGGGGATTCAGTAGGAAGGCTGCAATTAATTTTCAATTTCAGTTCGATTATCCCCAAAAAGGCTTCCTCGGGACCTGCTGTTTCACAGTTTTCTGGCTGTATTTTCCATTTTAGGAGCTCCATGTGACACAATCAAACATCTTGACAACACCATGGTCAGAGGCACTTTCTTCCCTCCCCTATCCCAGATCTTCCCCCCCACCCCTGAGACTAGCTTCCTACCTCATGAAGAGCACCATCTGAGACAAAGTGAAACGATGGCACCCTGGACGACCGCCCCGTGCTGCCTAATTGGATCACTAGCCCTGTTGCGGACATAGCTTCCCTAGGTTTAGGATCACAATATGCTTTGTGCTGTTTAGGTACCTATGTGATCCAGGTGACAGCCACCGACGCCGATGATCCCACTTACGGGAACAGCGCCCAGGTTGTCTACAGCATCCTGCATGGACAGCCTTACTTCTCGGTTGACGCCAAGACAGGTAGGTACCCTGCTGAGATGAACTACATCTGAGAAACGGTGTTATGGAAGCTTCCTGCTGCTTGCAACTCCGTCTCTGGCTTAAAGTGCACTTTAAAGGGGCTCCCGGCTCAGGGGAAGGAACATTCTACTTCCTGTAAGTGTTTATCCTCCGTCTGTGAGCTACAGGGTGTCAGTTCCATCCGACCAACTTGGTTAAGAACGATGGAGAAGCGAGAAGCATCTGTATGCTTGGAAAAGCTGATGTACATTTCTGCTTTCAGATTTAAATGAGTCATTTTCCACATGACAACCTTAATGGGTGAATGGTTCAGCTTAGGGAAATCCTTCCCCCGATTCCATGGCAATGCTGACCGCTTCTAATGTAAAAGTGTTATATCTGAGAGCAGCACAGTGAGGGCGATCACCAGCACACTGGCAGTAATGTCTTTTTTTTCAGTGGGGAAACTTTTTTCGGGGGTGGCATGCAGTACTTAACTCACACCGCTCCCATGAGGACTCGCCCTGAAAAGCGTCGTGCTGATGTTCTGGTCTCGACAAATGGGATTCGCGCAGCAGTATATGGAATCAGCCACAGTGCATTTTATTTACTGCATCGTATCACACATTGATATTAATATTCAACTTCTGCACTTTATCAGTGCTGTACTCCCTCTGTGGCTTTCTGCACATCCTTCCCCAATGTACCACTTATTTACTGCATATTGATTATTTCACTTCTTATATTTCACTGCTCCCTGGTCTCTGTTGCACTGTTGACTGTCCTGTATTGCACTGCTGTTTCTCCTGTATTGCACTGTTTGTCCTGTTTTGGACGCTGTTTGTCCGTGATTGCACTTCTGTCTTTCTGGTATTGCACTGTGATTTGTCCTGTATTATATTTCTGTTTCTTCTCTATTGTACTGCTCTTTGTCCTGTATCGCACAGCTGTTTGTCCTGTATTACACTGCTGTCTGTCCTGTATTGCACTGCTGTTTGTCCTGTATTACACTGTTGTTTGCCCTGTATTACACTGCTGACTGTCCTGTATTGCGGAGCTGTCTGTCCTGTATTGCACTGCTGTTGCAGTAAATCTTGAGTCATGGTGATGCCTCCTTAGGGGTGATCAGGACCGCCTTGCCCAACATGGACAGAGAGGTAAGGGAGAACTACTACGTCCTGATCCAGGCCAAGGACATGGGGGGTCAGCTGGGAGGTCTGGCCGGGACCACCACCGTCAACATCAGCCTCATAGACATCAACGACAACCCGCCCAGGTTTTCGAAAAGTACGCTGGGAGTAAAGTGACGGACGCATTCCTGTGAGACGTTCACAACATGAAACTTAATAGAACTAACCAAAATATGTTAACATAATTAGAAGTTTCTCTTTTTTTGTAACACCTGTACAATTCTTTAAACATGGAGTACTCATTACTGCATGTTCTGTCACTGTTTGTGTACAACTTTGTTAAATTTCCACTCCCGGTTTACCTTGCGAAAGGTATTTTCCACCTCAGGGTCCTGGAATCGTCACCCACGGGCTCGGCAGTGGGACGAGTCAAAGCTAATGACCTCGATGTGGGAAAAAATGCAGAAGTGGAGTATTCCATCGTTCCTGGGGATGGGGGAGGCATGTTCGAGATCACCACCAATGAGCAAACCCAAGAGGGGATTATCACCCTCCGAGAGGTTGGTTGGGATCTGGGCTGCGCAGGTTTATTATGATACCTTAACAAAACAAAGCAATTCTCAAAAATGAACAAACTGCTAAAAATGTACAGCTTAATAAATAACCATAGTATATATAAATATATTCTAATAGATGAGATAAATAATCTCAGACAGAGTAGTGAACAAGTAAAACAGAATCCAATTTAATTGAACAATTATGGAGCAAGTCTGGTGTGTTTCTTGCGTGGGTTGGGACCATTATTTTACAGCAGTCCTTGAACGATGCATCAAGTCTGTTATTGCTAGTCTTTCTTGTCCAGAAACCTGCCCATTGAGATGTAATAACTATTTATGTGATAAAAAAAGGCCATTAAAATGTGTACGTGTGCATGTGTGCATGTTTGTGTACCTCACTCCCTCAGCAAATGCTCACTCTTTTTCTTTTCCAAGTGTTTATCTGACAAAAAAAGCAGAATAAAACTAAGAAAGCATGCAATTTTCGGGCTGTCGGGAATCAGCCAGACTGTGACCGTGTCAGATTAGCAGTTCATTTCCCACACTTTTCGCCATTATCAAAAATCTCTCAGTTTTCTATCTAGACAAATGGTTTTTGTTTATTTTTTTAACTTTAAAAGGACCCCTGCCTGCCTGCCTGCCTGAAAATTGATAACGAGGTGAATTTTGGGCCTGAATTGTAGGCTTCAATTATACATCAAAAACAAAATTCTAGGACCAGCCATTATCAATGTGCTCTACTATCTTGGCAGAGTTTTAGGCGCAATGCATTGTGAGGTAATAAAAGGCACAATACAATGGTGGTCAGTCCTACCTTCTGCTCTCTGCTTCGCAGGATATCATTCGAATTACTGCAATCCCAGATGGATAAACTCCTAATAAAAATATACATATGGATGGATAGATGGATGAATGGATGGATTGATGATTAGAATGATAATATGCAGACCGTCACAAGTAAAATGCTCTGCACCAGTTGGAGACAAATCCATCAAAACATCTGTCAACTGCAGAGATTGGGCTTGTCTACCGGACCTCAGCTCAGCAAATCGCTGACAGATGCCTCAAAGAGGAACAAAGCAGCTAGCAGTCGGGGGCGAGTGGGACGGAGGCCTGGCAGGTGGCGCCGTGGAGCCGAGAGCAAATGGCAGGGTGCTGCAGATAGATAAACAGCTCAGCCCCTCTCTTGCACAGCCAGGAGACCCTCTGCCGGGGAGCTCCTGAGCCAGAATCTGACTAGGCTTCCAGTTATGAATCTCATGGGGGGGGGGGCATCCTGAAGAGAGTCGTTTCGGGATCCCAGCCTGCTTAAGTCGTCACAGTGCCCCTCAGCCTCCGTTTCATTCTGCAGGTCTGTCGCGAAGCCAGAGCTTGGCATGAGATCTTGGCATACCTGGGGGCTTCAGGATTTCGTTGTTGCCCATCTATGGCACCTTTGGAGGATGTATCTGTGTGGTGAACACTGTTCTTCACCATGCTTTGAGTGCAGAATGTTTTAAAACGTCATGAGGTGATCATGAGGTGATCATGAGGTGCTCATGAGGTGATCATGTGGTGATAATGAGGTGATAATGAGGTGATCATGAAGTGCTCATGAGATGCTCATGGCCCGATAATGAGGTGATCATGAGGTGTTCCCATGCAGCAAAGGCTTGTGGGATCATGAGGTGCTCGGGGTGGGCTTGAAATGGCCCATGTGATACATATAGGCAACTCTGGGCAACTCGCCTCTGACCAAACCCCAAAATGGGCCTTTAATGGTGCTCTAGTGGTGAGGGAACAATACCTATTTAAAATATTTCCAAATTCCGAAGGCAATCCTACTGTTTCCCCCAAGCTGTGTTTCTTTTGACATGTTGAGCTACAGACAAGTTTGCTTGTCTTTGTAATGCTGATGAAACAAGTTCCACACCAGAGAAAGCAATTTACTCTATGCAGTGAGAATTTCATTCAGTTATATTTGAAGTTTGCATTACCTGGTCTGCTTATTCATGCTATGCATGAGTTTCACCAAACATCAAATGCAGCTGGAAATCTAGTTAATATAAAGACTGATGCAAATAACAAATATTTGTCACGAACTAGACTATTGTGCAACACTTCATGGCATGAAGGATGGAAAGGAAGCTTGTGTATGATTTCCCATGCGCATTTGCTGTATCAGTATGACTGCATATCCTTCCTGCTTTCATATCTTAGCGGCTGGACTTCGAAGAGAAAAGTGTGCACGTCTTCAAAGTGGAGGCGTCTAACCCAAGTGCAGACGGGAGGTTCCAGCAGCCGGGTCCACTAAGGGACGCCGCCACCGTCCGGGTCAGCGTGGTGGATGTGGCCGAGCCGCCAGTGTTTGGCAAGCCAGCCTACGGCATGGATGTGTATGAAAATGCCCCCGTGGGTTTCGTTATCGGAGCTGTGAGTGCTCAGGACCTGGACGTGGGGGCCAGCCCAATCAGGTGACCATTGCATCATCGCCGGGAACTTACTGCCTAAAAGGCGGGGCCATGGTTATCGATAGAGCTAACAATTCATATTAACTTTCTAAAACTGATTATAGTCAGGGCTGCCCGTAAGGGGGGAGATAATTCCAGACACTGGGGGGGGACTCGACAAATTATACCACCCTGTCCCCTTCAGCATGTTTTACTATCAGAACCCCCCCCCTTCACAACTTTTAAGGGTAAGCTGAGATTATTTACAAAGTGAGAACGACAGTTGCGCAACATCAGTATAAACTCAAGCTATTTCACACTGGCTGCACCTTTCAAACAAACAAATAAATAAAATGATATGAGGCTTGATTGATAAATAAAAAAATAACTCCTTTGCCGTGACTTAGACATCAGCATATAGGTTTTTAGATATTTCCTCAGAGTCCCAGGGCAGGTACAATGCCTCTCTGGGGAAAAGCGGAACACGGGAAGACAATGATCGTAAACAAGATAAATGCCGTCTGGAGAAAAGCGGGGAAAGCAGCAGCTGTCGTTTTGTCACACAGGATTCACACCTGAAACTTTACACTTATTGCAGTAGCTATCGTACTTTTGCACCACAGAGACTTTGCAGAGGTGTAAGGAATAAAGTGCAGCATGCAGAACTTGCGTACGACGCTGCCAACATTAGTATTCAGAAAGAAAAACTTTAACGCACCCACCAGTTTTTATGTTACTTAAACTTTCATAAAACCTTCCTATTAATTCAGGCTTGTCAGCGACATGGGTGATTTAAAGTCGCGCTGTAAAAGAAACAGAGTCTCATTATTTTCTGGGAAACTGCCTGCTTTTGTTCATATTGAATATAAATTAAATCAGAGACTGAGCAATTTGAAGAGAGACAGTGGGTGAAACATCAAAGTCCGATGCTTTGCTGTGGGTATTGTAATTATCCAAGTGTCCGTCATACTGGATAACCTGAAATGTAGTCCTGTATCTGATGAGAGATGTCCACCTCTATTCCCACACAGCCATGAATGTGTGGGTAGTGGTGACTTAATGGTTAGGAAGTGCACTTGCAATTGTGAAAAATTGTAGGTGTGAATCTCGACCAGCAAGGCACTGCTCCCTAGGTACTGAAGTACCTGCCCCCTGCCATGTCCTGACGTCACATAAGTGCCCAGGACACATTTTGTTGTGTGCTGTGGTGTGTCAACAATGACCACTGATCACAACTCTAAATGTATCAGTTGATAGACAAACACTCTCATTGATGATCTGCCTGTAAGAGTATGACACTCATTTCACCCCACAACTTAGAATCGCTCCTTAACTGCAGTTAAATGTCAGACTCGTTGTTCCTGTATTCTCTTAATTAACGCTTCAACCATCTGTCATATGACAGGAATTTTTATTAATAGGTCAATTTATTCAGCTTGTCTATATATTTTGCTTAATTAGTCAGTCTTTTTAAGTTGACCATTCACACAAGTAATGTAAAGGATAGCTTGTGCGTAACGTCAATTTATGATTGATTAGAGTGGTTTCAGAGGCCGTTTTTTTTGTTTCTGTTACTTTGGGTCTCCCTGCCCACCCTAGTATAGTGATTGTTTGTGACCAGCAGGGGGCCCCCAACCTTTGCTGTCCTACACAAATGTGTGGTCTGAGTGGTGGTAAACAGTGCGTGGAGTCACAAGAAATATAAAAAAATTGAGATCCGTGTTGATTTGTTACTGAATCAAATAGCAGAGCTCATTTTAAACTGTAGAAAACGTGGCTTGATTTCTCTCCCATCTCTGACACCAGTGAAAAGCTCAGCAGTGTCCGGGTTGATGCCTTGCATGCCTATAATGCATTCTGGATCTGTTTTCAGATATTCCATGGACTGTATGGAGGACAGAAACTGCTCTTTTGAAATAGACCCAGTGAAGGGAACTATTTCCACCACGAAAGCCTTAGACAGAGAGCAGACCACAGAGTACAATATCTCCATAGTGGCAACTAAAGTTAGTAAGTATGAAAGCAAATGTGCTATCGAACCTCACAATTCCTTATCTGTGGCTGTAGCTTCTACAACTAATCCTTTCTAACCAATTGTCTAGTTTTACATCAGTGTCTCTCAACCTCGTCCTCTGGGTAAAACTGGGACTGGGGGTTCTTTAGGACCGGCTGGAGAAACACTGTTCTACACACAGCTTTCTTGTCGTGTTGTAGCACCATCTAGTGGAGAAGTATATCTTTGCCAGTGTTCTAACATCTGACATGCTATATACCTGGGGTGGGCAACCCTGATCTTGTAGTGTTGTTATCCAGCAGGTTTTTTATCATACCTGATGAGTTACTATCCGGCTGGGATCAGGTGTGTCTCTCATCAGAGACCAGGTGCTGGGTACCGGCACTCCGGGATCAGGGTTTCTTCTTTTCAACAAATGAGAAGCTGTTGATGTGATGTGATGTGCTTGACAATCACTTGCCATTTGTAACAGAATTTTAGGGGATTTGTTGTATATTGAAAAGTAGCTGTGATTGTATGTAAGACAGTGGCTTGTATTTATTTGTGCTTTGAGAATAGTGCAGGTCCGGCCACAATGCATGATGTCACACCATTTCATCGCAACTGATATATTAGTATCCAAGTCCAATACAGCACAGAGTTACATTTGTATTTGCCTGATTTTCATTTGGAGAGAAAAATTGCAATAACCTGATTTTTACTAGTAAAAAAAAAACATTCTAACTCATAAAAAATTCTGTTTTACTGGTAAGAATTTGAATCCCACATATCTGCAATTGTTTTACTAGTAAGAATTATTATTTTAACTACTAGGGATTGTGTTTCTACTAAAATAATTGTGTTGCAGATATGTATAATTAATTTTTACTAGTCATATTTTTTCACAAATTTTCATTGAATTTCTCATATCCCAAATACCATTTTTACTAGCAAGAAGTTATACTGTAGATATCTACATCTTGATTTTCCCTAGCCAACAATCCAGATTGACATATTCATTACTTTGTTTTTACTAGTGAAAATGGAATTACAGATAGCTGCAGTTATGTTTTAGCCATCTGCAATAACACATATCTTGAATGCAAATTTCTACTAGTAAAAATGTAAATACAGATATCTGCACTGACCTTTCTACTAGCAAGAACTGAATTATGGATAAGTGGACCTCAATTTTTTAAAAGAGTTATAGACATCTTTCAAATGAATTTTTACTAGTAACAACACTATTCTTGCTAATAAAAATCATGATTCGTAAATTGAACTCTAGATATCTAGTCTTACTAGTAAAAATAGAATGTTATTTTTGCTAGTATAAATCAAGGTATTAGGACTAGGCCTTATAAAAGACAATTTGGCTTCCCATACTACACGACCTACAATGTGATACCTAGCCCTAACCCTAATATGGTCTTTGCGGGAAACACTACCTGCACGCAAAAACAGGCATCCAGGTGAACAATGGTGATGTCCCTTTTGGGAACTAATCTAACTTTTTGTACTTCCACACATTGCACATGTGTAAATGTTTTTTTTACAAATTATCATATTAAAATGCAGCAATATTTAATTCACTTATATTTGCTTTTCATAAACTGTATACGTGGTACATTCAGTGCCCCTCCACATACCATAATCTGTTGCATTTGCGCTGTGTGCATGCCCAGCCGCAAGTTGGTTGTGGCTCACTAATCCCGGCTATCGTGTACAAAGCATGTCCCAAAGTAGACTAGGAGCACCATCTAGTGGGCTCAGAAAATACAGCAATTGTTTCGTGAAGCGTCGTTTTCGGCCATCACTACCCCCTACTCCCAGTAAAAAGAGTTAGCAAGTTTTATGTAACTTTGTTACCACTCCCCACTAGTCATTGTTATGCAGAGTTCTTCATGTGGCTGAATGGAACACCTTTTCTCCTTTCACGGTGATTGTTGGCCTCTCATTATTACAATATTACAAGTATTTTTTTTTTCCCAAACGTGAGAAAGTGTGTTTTATAATGTAATTAAAATGTAACTAATTTATTAATAACTTCTTTCAAAGTTATTTGTTTCATAATTTAATCTCCAAAAAGAGGAGGTATTACCCCTTCTACCTGGATGCACCTGGTGCCTCTTGTCATGTAACGAGAGATGAAACACACACGAGCAGGCATTTAGGCGAAACAAAAGGGATGTTTATTGAAATAAAAAAAAACAATGACTGGAAATTACCAAGATGGCATGGGATCAAACATGGGAGGAGTGAAGCAAGGGAGGGCACAGGCAACACAAGGGCTCGACATCAGACACCGAACTAGCGATGTCGAGACAAACAGGTTCTTAAATATAAAGACTAACAATGGGCAACAAGCATCAGGACCACACGAGGGAGGAGAGAGCAGAGTCAGGCAGGCGTGGAGGCAGGACATAACACCTCTCCCCTATATGGTCCAAGGATGTTTACACTGAGCTGGAGTGAGATTTTAACCTTTGCCAGTCAAACCAGTCAGATAAAAATGGTCCTTTAGAAGAATATAGGGACCGCGGCCAGAGTTTAAAATATTCTGGCTATTCATTAATTTGTTGATTCAGTTCTTTAAGGGAGGTTTCATTTCAGCCTTTGTCTTCCCTCAAACAGCTCGATATGCACAATGATGTCTGACAATGTCTGTATTCATTCTGCAGGGAATCGGGACCTTTCCATGCAAGCCACAGTCACCATCCATGTGCTGGATGTTAATGAGTTTGCTCCAGAACTCATCACACCCTACAAGACTTTTGTTTGTGAAAACTCCAAATCCGGGCAGGTCCGTTTCTGCACAAACACAAGCAATAAATCGTTCTTAAAAGGTTTAGTCCTAATGAAGCCAAAAGCATATGAAATTATGTGAAAAGAATGAAAACGCTATTACCATGAACTCAGAGGACGTGCTTAGAAGAGGGAAAAGTGGCGCCACTTGCTGTCAGGGGATGTTTTTAGTTACTCTGGGGTGGGGGGGTTTTGGGGGTGAAGTTTGTTCCCTGATTGATCTTGGAGGAATTTGAACTCCTAACCCCATCCGATGTAGCACACAGAGTGATAATACACTCTTTGCCTTGAGGCTTTGTCACAGAGAGTGATAACATCAGAATATGCCTGCTCTCCATGTATTTGTAAACTGGTCTATAGTTTTCAGATATCAAAATCCTCCATTTTCACTAAAAGCTGTTATTCTAACCGAATGTGCTTGGCCCGTGTGTCGTCTTTTTGACTTTGTCTTTTTGACTCATTCACGCTACGGATGCCACAGAGAAGACATATGGCATGTTTGCGTATGCTGCATATTCTCCAGGGTAATTGAAGCATCCTCAGACCATATTTTTATTTGAGGGATAATTCTCAAAGTGCAGCGTCTCCCAGGCCCCATTGCCATCTCACGGCATGTTCACGGCTGTCGACAGACGCTCTGCATTCAGGTCGCGGTTATCGTCGCGCCTCCCTGTGACTGCCAGGCACTTGGGTTTTGCCGGGAGGAACGGCACTCCGGAGGTTCGCTTTGGTGATTAATCAGTGTCATGGGCCTCCAACCGGCAAGAGAAGTAGCACACTCACATCTCTGACTCTGCCTGTCCCTGCCGTTTCTTTTTAGGTCATTGGCACCGTCTCTGCTCAGGACAAGGACCTGTCACACACAGGACAAAAGTTTACCTTCAGATCACTGCCAGGGGGCATTAAAAGTGAAAATTTTACAGTCTGGGACTTTGCAAGTAAGGACTTAAGTATACATTTAGTATGTTTAGGGCTTAAAGCTGGATTGCAATCTTTATCCAAACAACACCAGAAGTTTAGTGTGTTTGCAGCGCTCCACTAGGTTTGGTATGGAGTACAGAGTTTAAAAACTGCACTGTACCTGCTGTACCACTGCTGTGTACTAAATTAAAGGCTAAATTAATGCTGCGATCCTAACTAAACGAAAAGCAACAATTTTCGGCAAACACTTGGAAAACCACACCCCTAAAAATTTGCTGTATGTTATGCACCTGTGATTGTGTTTCAGCTGATGAGGTGGTGAATCACATTTGTCCAGCTTCCTAACCATTACACCACCTTCTGCCATCTTTCCATTATCTGCAGCATCTAATGGGTTTCATGGTACTTTTTTTGAACATGTTCACCACCTGCTGGTCGGCAGACAACACTGCGGGCGTCGTGACGCAGCGGAGCGGCTTCACGCGCCGAGCTTTGGACCGCTACCTGGTGCCCGTGGTGGTGGCCGATAGGGGCTACCCCCGCCTGAGCAGCACCGGCACCCTGACTGTGCGCGTCTGTTCCTGCGGCCGAGACGGGAGCCTCATATCCTGCAGCGCTGAGGCCGTGTTCTTCTCTGCGGGTGTAAGCACAGGGGCTCTCCTAGCCGTCCTTCTGGGAGCAGCCGTCCTCCTGGGTGAGAAAAGAAAATGCTCCTCCTCAGTGACAAAGCTCTGCCACTAGGTGGTGGTAGAGTCACAATAATGAAGAGCCTGGATGAAAAGGGCATATAAAAATAACATTGGGAGAATGCAGAGAATATATCGTTTTTGGTTCCTGTTTGGTCTTAAAATGAGCATTTTGACACAGTATTCTTAGCATTCGGAGATTCTTCCATGTAGGACGTTCTGTTACTGTGTTCCCATCTCCACTCGTTAGGAAGTGTCCTGTTGTGACGTCATCTTTCCACATGGAGGCGACACATTTTAGATGATAATAAATATGTATAGCAAGCCGTTTCTAAAGGACTTACAGCGGGTCCACACGCCGGCTCTGTGTGTCATGTTTTCAGCTGTGTGTGCATGCTCATGCCCCCTGCTGGCACACGCGAGTACAAACCCTGGCTTGTCTGGTGTTCCTCCCTCGCAGTGACTGTGCTGCTGTATGTCGCTCTCAGGCGGCGACGGAAGAGCGCGGTGTCGGCGGTGCCGGGAGACGGGGACATCCGCGAGAACGTCATTCGCTATGACGACGAAGGGGGCGGGGAGGAGGACACGCGTGCCTTCGACTTGGACGCCCTGAGGAAGCCCGACGCGGCAGAGGCCCAGCTACACTCCAGCGGCCAGCCCTGGGCACCCCCCAAGCTGGACGTCCCGGATGTGCGGGATTACATCCACCGGAGGCTGGTGGAACGCCCCAGTGAGAGCGCCCCCCCTCCATACGACTCGTTGGCCACCTACGGCTATGAGGGTGACGGCTCATTGGCGGGCTCCCTGAGTCCTATCGAATCCTTGACGGCGGAGGGAGAGGAGGACCACGGTTACCTTGACGACCTGGGGCCTTCATTCGCCAGCTTGGTAGCGATAATCAGCAAACCTGAGAGTCACCGGGACACAAAGGAGGAACAGGGACCCTGACAGGAATGCCAAGCTGGCTTGTTGTTCTTCTTCATTTAATTTTAATGGGTTTTATGTCCGTCCATCCACATACCCATCATCCACCTGTCATCTAACTGCTTATCCTGCTCAGGGTCGTGTGGGGGGGAGGCGGGGTGTGCTGGAGCCAATTCCAAGCAGCGCAGTGCACAAGGCTGGGGTCACCGTGGATGGGAAAGTGGTTTTATGTTCGTTCTTTATTTTTATCCAGTTTAATATAATTTTCTTTGCCAAAATGAGATCTCAGAAATATCGAGGGCTGGGGTAGGAAAAAAAAAAGAATAACAGATAGACTAAAAAGCTAGGGGAAAAGCAAATTATGCATTTATACCTGCATAATTTATTTTAATTGTTTTGTTTTTGGCATGAGTGAAAGAAAAGATTGCACCAGAATTTTGAGAACTTGCAACATAATTTGAAGTGCCTCAAAAATGTCTTTAAAAAGGTTAAAAATATTTTAGCTAAATTCCTTGGCAGAAGACCTAATTTTCATTCTGAATCACCCTCATCCTTTAGTACACACTGTCTTGCCAAATGTATTTTTTTATGTATGTACATGATTAATACGTTCAATCTTCTATTCTCCAAAAACAATACTTGGACTAATTATCAATGTCTGTCACGGTATTGATGATTTCAGTATGCGCACATATTTGTTTTTTGAAACCCCTCAATTTTTTATATGGTTGTAATGACAATTTTGTCAGCTTGATGAACTGGCCTGGTGAAGATACACACACCACGGGAACCTACAGCGCACTTTAAAACGTCATAAACCACAAATGAATTCCTCACAGTCCAGACTTTGCTAGATATACCATTAAAATCACATTCTTTTCTTTGTGCGACTCATTTGGATCACTCTATATTTTATTGTTTTATGATTTCATTCGTTTTACCAGCTGCAAGAAGCGTAACTGAGCAGAAATTGCCAGTGTTAGGGTCGTTCTCTTGGGTTTTGATGTTATCCAACCTCCAGCTGTTCGGAATGCAGAGAGACGTATTCATGACTGTCATGTGTAATTTAGTTTGCTGTGATGTAGCGTGACTGAGGTACGTTAAACATTGACAGTAGACGGGACTCGCAGCGACGCCCTTCTTTGAAAATGATTATTCACTTGCTGAAGCAACTCAGGACCTTGGCAACCACATCAGCCATCTTGTATACACCCGCAAGCCCCGCCCTCTTTTATACACCCGCAAGTCCTGCCCTCTTGTTTGTCATATTTCCAAGGCAGCTTTTACATATGTATCTCGTCAAAGGTACCCTTTTGGAAAATAAAAGAAAGTCAATGAACAGACAGACAGAAAGACAGACAAGGATTTAGACAGAGCGTTTTAAAACAGTATGTTTTTTGGAACAAATTTGCAAGAATGTGTCTGAGGTGTTTGCCAGCTTATAGGAGCCTTGCCTCACATGATGATGGTGACACCCAGCTTTCTTCCAAGGCTTTGAGGGACCTCAGGACGACCTGTATAACCTAAGAGTGATTGGCACCCCCCACTGCCTGCACCTGCCCCATCTATCATAAACACTCCAGGTCTGTTTATGCTTATTTCTGTTTTTTTTCCCCTCTTTTTAAACATTGCATCCCTCTTAGTGATAGCCACCTTGTCTTTTTCATCAGATGAAAATGCGGTACTGTTTTTTATTTAATACCTGCCTTGCTGATTGTGTAGAGGGGAGTTTTTAGCATATTGCTATCTCGAATTTGACACTGGGCCGTGATTAAGTACTACGGCCCTCAGAGGGAGAAAAAAAAATGTAAAAATACAGCGGCTGATTGTGCAGAAACTCTGACGAACCCATTAATCAGTCTCTGGAAACATTTGCACATTATTATGCTTGTTCGGGTTCGAAGAGCTCCGTGTTCATCTAAACACTGACAAATTAAGTTTGGTTAATCAAGCTGAGGGTAAAAGGTTTAAGAAACTAACAAAGTCCACTTCAAATATTGATGAAATACAGCAGGCCGTGCTGCATCCAGTCGCTGGTGTCAGTAATTGTAATTTTTTAATTGTAGAAATTCATGTTGATTAACTGCCACATACCATTAAGAACAGTTGACTATTAAGTGCTCTGTAGTGAGGGAGTCCCGGATGAGAAGACCTCTTCAGACGTGGCCTCCGGGACACAAACACCACCTAATTTGTTTATTACCAACATGCTGTTGATAGCTAATTATTAAATTCTTTGTTGTGTCCAGCTGCATGTGGACACAATATGTGCAGAAGACAAGCCTGACTCCTTGAATAAGGCCACCAGCGTGCATCTTATTTCAGAGCGTTTTATAAATGTAATTACTGCAATGTCCATAACAGCATTTCTATTATGTTGCTGACAATGCCCAATGTTGTACGGATGATGAATCGCTTGGCAATCATATCTGTATTCCCCCAATCCTCATTTATCCATGATATCCTCTTAAGAGGCTTACGAATTCATAAGCCGAACGGCATCCTTCAGAACTCAAACAAGCCGGAGGGGAGTGAGAGCTCATTCGCTTCTCAGAAACAGTACAGAGACTCTGTTTCCCATGTTTTAGCCTGTAACTATAAGCTCATTTGTCCACTTCATGATTGTCTGAAACAATGTATAAACTTAATCTCTAAAATCATATGTCATTTTTTCAAGTATTGCCACATAAAAATTTGATGTTGGTCCTTGGGGGTGGAGATAAATTTCCCATGCATGGTAGCCAGTTATTTTTCTTCTTCTTCTTCTTCTTCTTCTTCTTCTTATTATTATTATTATTCAATATTTTAATACCAATGTGAATTCATTTCTCATCAGTCAGTGTCACTTTTTTGGACTTTTTCTAACCCCGATAATCCCTTGATGAGGCTTGTTGTTCTGTCCCAGGAATTTTTGGGATATTTACTACCTCAGAATCTGTGGAACGTTGTGCCAATTCCAACGGAGTACTTTTGTGGTGATGGTTCACATTGACTGAGTCACCAGATGCTATCGGTCATCTTTACTGTATTTCTAAAAAACAATTATAATGATGACAAAAAAAAAAACAATTATAATAATCCCAAAACAAACATATGTTCTAAGAAATTGCTGTTAAGGAATAAAATTCCTACATGGTATGTGCTGAATGTGAGGAGGGTGATTAAAGAGCAGAATCTGCTGGTAAAGAGTGCTGGTCCCAGTACACACATGAAATAAACATATTATACACATTATTACTACCTTTATTTTTGTAATTACTACTACGTTTTAATCTACACCTTTTAAATGTGAATTTAGCCATTACCCATCTATCTTCCACACTCGCCATCTGGTACACACAGCATCACAATCTAATTCATTTATAAATTTTTTGGTATTATTGACCTAATGTAGCAGGTAAGACAACTTTAAACCAAAAAGGATATTTCTTTAATGGAATTTAGAGCTGGCAATAGGAACCAGGGGCCCACAGAGCCAAGATTTGGGTCCTGTCTTTACGAGAGACCTGTTAACATTGCTGCTATATCCAGGATCACCTTAAGTAGCTTTTCAGGGTTAAACATCGCACTTGCCAAAACAGGCCCTCTTCAGGTGGAGGTAAGGAGACGTCTTTTGTTTCACAGGATGTAAAAATTGGAAAATGCAGTGCATGTGATCCTTAGTGTCAGACCTGAAATTCTAATGCCTTTATATATAGAAAGGGTTCTCTCACGCAGAATGTGTTTCCATCTGCATGCATGTGTGTGTGATAAATGCACTATTTCCATCTACATGCATCTGTGAGTTATAAATTCACTGCCAGTCTCTCTCGCCAGCCTTCAGAACAGGAAGCAGAGGCTGCATCGCTGTCTGCCGCCCCCCCTTGACATGTCAGTGCCCCCCCCCCCATCTCGTTATAATGGCCCGGGAGCCCTGTTCCACACGTCAATGCTAAAGTGTGGGCGCGCCTCTGTATCTGTGCCCGTGCAGAAGCCTTGAGCACCGAGTTTCAAATTAGCGGCATCAAGAATTTCAGACTCCAGTCACTTCTCTTCAGTCCCCCATTATACTGACAATGGCAAGAAGTTAATTAACAGACTTGTTGCTTTGAGCACAGCCTAAAGGAGACGAAGATGCTGGTAACAGGAAACAATAAAAGAAAGCAGAGAGAAAGCTTGACACCTTCACTGCTGCCGTCCGAAATATTTGCCATTGTGTAAATCCAGCATTCCTGTTTGTCTGTGCAGAGGAACAGAAAAGATTATATATTTTACTGGTAGAACATGCTGTCTGAATGAAGAGGTTCCGGGCTCCATCACTCTGACACATGTGGAAACTCTTCAGGTTCTTTTGACATGCTGTATGCCTTGTGAAGTGAATTCTATATCTAAATGGAAAGTTTTCTGAAGAGGTAAACATTACACTTTTGAAAATCTGTATTATACTGGCCCACTGTGTCATTCCAAATATTTTTTTTTTTATGGATTGAACTGGAATAAAAATCAAACTCCTGTGTAACAGAGTGTATAATAAAAAAAGTTTTTAGTAAACTAGTTTTATTTGTGGAAGTGCTAATACTGTTCCTAATGAAAAAATATACTTTCTTTTACATGTGTGAGAGTGTAATGGTGAATGTGACTGTTGTGATCATAAAACCATTCTGGACGTCATGTGGGGCCCGACAATCAGGCTGTGACACGAGGTCCCCGTATTGTGCAGTCCCCGTGACAGCCTGTCAGTATCTTCTCTCATTGCACACCGGGAACGTGCCCTTTTATCCACTGTAACAGAACACAGGATTCTTAAACTTCAGAACCCAATCCACGACATCATTATAAATATGCATAGGATGAGTCATCCGTCCGGGTTGTGGGGTACATAGATAATCAGACGGGCTTTGACTTTTCCTCATCTTCTCTGCTATCGGTCTTGCTAAGTCCCATAACGCTTGATTGTTTCTGGACACCCTCATCCCATTTGATTTCCTAATTATGTTTCTCTGCATCTTTATTGCATTTTTCTGTGATATTTTCCAATGACATCATCTGCATAATTTCAGATGTATTGACCATTGCCCCTTTTGATTCTCTTGTGACAATCCAGAGGTGATGAGATTCAATCACAAGACCCACTCTCTACTCAGGTATCAAAGCTTTTTTGGTCATTTTCTCACAGAGCCATGGCTGTGAATTAAGCAACATCCCATAGTTCTGTGGTGTACCTTTCAAAGACCTGGTGTGATAGCAATTTTCACCCAGGGCTTACAGCATGCTGGGCTACAATGATCCAATCCCAGTCACTAAATCCAAGGACCTTTCCATGAGACAGAAGATCTGCATCTATAAGATCCACAATTACATTCATCCAGAACAGTGTTGAGCAACCCAGTCCTCAGGGACCACTATTGCTCCCTCCCAGCTCTCCGCATGACTGAACAAAAGAAGCAAGACCTCACTAAACAATCAAGAATACAGAATATCTGGTAGAGGTGTGCTGGGAATTGGGAAGGACCATAAATGTATACTGTCTGGCGAGTCCTCAATTTAGAGACACACAGGCCAAAGACCCCTGGGTGCCATATTTCCTATATATCAGGTGTCTGGATCATCTGTATACCCTGCTGCTCTGCCCTGCTAAGCAAATTCACCTGAATGCTATTTTCTGTGTAACCAGTTAAATATTGGTTGTTTCCATCGCTACTTTGTGAAGTGTTTACACCATAGTGAGCATTTCCCTGGTGATTAGTTCTGAAAGTATTTCCTATAGTATTTGACCATTCACCTGCTTACCTGACCTTCTCATTACAGATCTTTTCTTGGGTCCATCTTGGTTTAGTTTGATTTTGTCCATTTAATGACCATGAGTTCTGGGTTTTGCTTTTGGTTTTTCTGTAAATCGACCCTTGCCTCCTTCATCACATTATACTGGATACAGCGACCAGAGCTGAGCTCATGGTCTTTCCTCAGAACAGAAATTTGAGGAAATCACCCTGTAACTGCACCATTCTTTTCTATATGAGCTTCCATTTCCCTGGCTCTTTCCTCGGTTCACTCAGACTGTAGCCAGAAGCACTGGTCTTCGGGGTTCCTCCACCTCTGGCCACAGAGCCCGTTTTACACCGATAAGGATGTTTTGGACCTGCCCTTTCTGCCTCACCCTCTATTTTTTCTTTTGCCTGTTGTCTGGGATTTACTCACCGCTTCGGCGTCTGCCAAGCAGAGTTCGCATGGCGTTCCCAAAGCAGCCTGGGCTGATTTTTGCGTTTGATGTGTGACTTTACCCCCCACCTGTGTGCCAACAGCGAGCGCTTTTGTCTGCTCTTTTGTACGGGGCTCTCTCCATCTTCTGCTGAATGTAGCCTTTAAAGCAGCACAGGCAGCCGAGAAAAAAAAAAAAATTCATATATATATATTCAATTTTAACATTCAAATGGGTCTCGGAGACAGTTGCAGAAAAGGTGTGATTAAAGACACACAAGAGACATCCTTCTATTCAAATCCATTTTGGTAATAAAAGAATTTTAAAAAATGCATACAAGGTGTGAGGGGAGGAATTGTTAAAATATGAGTCACTCAAAAGAAAATTGTAGATGTTTTGTACATGTGTAATCTTACAAATTAATAATTCATATTAGACCAGCGATTCTTAACCCATAGGTCACGATTCCAAATTTTGGTCACTGCAAGTTCTGAAAGGGTCATGGGGCAGAGTTGGAAACGCAGGCATTTTAAAACCAAGCTCCTATGCTGATCCATGATCAGATTTCCCAGCCCCAATCTTAGAATTAACCTATTTAAACTGCCCTTGGGTCTGCAAATGTTTAGTGCATAACTAGGGGACACTCAAACAATCCAAGAAGCCAAACCACAGGCACTTAATTTAATATTCACTGGCACCTCCAATCAGATTTGTGCGATTTGAGCGAGTGCACTGCATGCTTGATCATAGCATTAATGTAAACCTAAACTTGACATAGGGTCGCTACTGAGCTGCCATTGTAAAAATTGGGTCACGGTCCAAAAAAGGTTGAGAGCCACTGTATTGGACCATGCTATAGTCTTGGAGTCTGATACATTTCATTTTAGTATGTAGCTTTGTAGTACTGGCCCAGTACTATTGGTGTGATTATCTTTCTTAACACATGCCATCCAGGATGGAGCACAGCGCTGTGCCCTGTGCTGCCTGGGATAGGCTCCAAGCCCCCCCCAGGATAAGCGGATGAAAGATTGGTAGACGGTAATGGGTAGACGGTAATTAACAAATTTACAACAAAACAATAGAAGCAAGATAACAGGCTTGGTCTGGAAATAAAAATCAGCTATGGACTCCGGGGTTACCCTCAATGAATTTTGCAGAGATTGGGGGGTGGATTTTGCACACAAATTCATAGCCTCCCCAGGACAATGCCTGCTATGCCAGAGAGTTAGTCTAGGCCTGGCATATAAAACCAGGTAGTGAAGGTATCGGAGGAGCCCGGAATTCTCTGGAAAACAGACAGTGAGATTTGACGATATGGAGGTCAGGCAGATTAATAACCATGTACCCCCCACCACCTCCCATTTTTGATTTCCCTGCTGCCACTATGCCACTATGAAAGCTATGGCGCCCTGCTTATGACAGATGGGTGAGCATCATCCTCCACAAACCGTAGGCCACGTTCTCATGGATCAAATCCCGAAGCCCTTAAACAATGACGCACAAGGCCACCTGTGCAGCCTGAAAACGGCCCTGTGTCTGCACCCAGCAGAAGGGCTGACCCTGCCGCATTCGTTAATAAGGAGTGTGACATGTAGACTGTTTGTATGACAGAAACCTTCCACGCCGGTGGCTGTTAGCATGAGCTGCAACGTTACCACCGTCAAGTTTCTGAGCTAATGGCTTACGGTCACACTGCCCTGAAAGTGCCACGTCTGATCTCAGCAGGAAACTGATGTCAGTGCTTCACTGCATCGTTGCTCTTTTGCGCCACTTGTGTGGGGAAGGATGCTATGAAACATACTTATGGTCAAGTGGTCACATGGATCCTTTCAAAAACAGATAAATGCATGATGATTATCTCTACCCAAGTCAGGTCAACGAAAACATCAAGTTAAGTCTAGTCAAGTAGACTTTATCGTTCTCATTCATCCATACTGGTGTACAGTGGCACAAAATAACATTCCCCAAGGACTATGGGGAACATCGAGAGGAAAGCAATAGATAAAGTGTACAGAATAGCCTGATGCGCTCTTTGTACCAGAGAGCTGGTTCCACGTAGGTCCCAGCCCAGCTCCTCAGTTCCCAAAGGATGCACTCAGACCTTATTTGTCGGGGGATCAGTCAGTGGTGATTTTCTGTCATCTTCCATCACATCATGCTCTTCTGTGACTTGGCAGACAGGCAACAGTCATGATGGAGAAAGTAACCAGTGATCACTTTTTGATCAACACTAAAGGCTGGTGTCCCAACACTGAACGTCTGTAACTTTGTTCCAACTGGTTCCTTGACATTTCTTGTGACAGATCCTCATTCTAAGTTTGTCTATATATGGACTATGTCTCAGTAGATCTTCTGAAACTCTAACTAACAGCTTACACCAAAAAAAGAGAAAAATAAAGAATAGTGAGATTTATTACAGCTTGATCTTAATGGGAATGTTCTAGAAAGCGCTGTCAGATCTGCAAGACCCATGTGAGGTATTTGGTGACCAATCACTGTGACGGGGGGCGGGGGGGGGATGGCGCTGGCTGCCTCCTCTTCCTGTCGGAGGGGAATTGGTAGCAGGGAAGTCACCGCCGATGGTGTAAATTCACTTAATTGCGCCCTTGCTCGGGCGAAGTCAAATTTCCTCTGGCGCCGAGGCAGCCAAGGTTGCCTTTACGATAAGCGTGTCATTTCCTGCCCTCTCTCCCTTGTACGGGACGCCACCATCCCCCTCACCCTCCCTTGCCACTCGTTTCGGCGTATATTATGCTCGATAAAAACCGAATTGAGCTCGGGAGGAGTTTAAAAGCTTGGAAACAGACGGTGACTCCTTTTGCCTTCTCTTCCTTGTCTTACATGGCGTTCAGTTTTCTGAAGAAGACATGCGACGTACACAATATGCATATACCGGACACTTTTGCCTGTTTCATGTGTAGGAAATTATTAGCTCAGGTAATTTTTAATATCTCCACCAATATGTTGAAATTAATTAGACTTTAATTAATTATTATTTAATGACGATTATTGCCCAATTGTTATGCCGAATGGTTGATTCCTCCAAACTCGATTGCGATATCCCTGTGAGTCTGTTAAGGTGAGACTTAAATGTGATTCACTAATTAACAGTATCACTTATAGTAACCTGGTTAGAAAGCTCGTCCAGCAAGCTGCGTCACCAGGTAATGTAAACAATCTGTAGCGAAGCTCCCCTCACAGCCAATGAGAGAGAATCTCGCGATATTTCAGGTGAGTTTGAGGTTTCAGAGCCTGTAGCAAGATCGCACAGAGGCAGGGACTATTATGAGCACTCAATGAACAGAGGCTGAAGTTGTGTAAAAGACATTGCATTTATTCCTAACTAACGCTACAACTAACATAAGACAGACATTACAACTAACACAAACAATAAACACGAACTAGAAACAAAGAATGTAATTATGTAAATGAAATGACCAGATTTAAATGAGTAAACGTAAAAGGGAAATAGGCCTACTGTTCTGCAAAGCAAGCAAAGTTTGTGGAAACACGACCCTAAAGTCTTATAGCAAGTTAAAAGAACAGCTTAGGTTGTTAGAATAAGAGGAAGTTTACTCTGTTGCAGAGAAAGGGGGTCTTGGCAGTTGGTTGCACAGTGGATGAGCTGATGGGATGATGGCACTCAGGAAGGCGTGGTGTTTGGAGCAGTGGAGTGGAGCCCCTTGGATTCTCTCTCCTGGTGAAGCTTTGTCTTGATTGCTGTTTTCTGTTCAGCTGGGCCTTCACCGGAGGGATTCTTGTGGGCTTCTCTTCTCCCGGTCTGATGGTCTTTCTGCTCTGTCCTCTTCTCCTCTCCTCCTCTTCCTCTCCTGGCTTTGTTCTGAGGTGCCAGGTTTTTATGGTCTAAAGTTCATACATAGGGATGACCAGGCATCCCACTCCTAGACCAATGGCTGGCCATCCATTTGGCGGGCTTTCGGAAGGGGGTCTGTATCAGTCCTTTTGGGATTTATGGCCCG
>JABFEA020000085.1:6822025-6837356 GCA_019775915.2 Cyphomyrus plagiostoma
CCCCCCCCCCCCCCCCCCCCCCCCCCCCCCCCCCCCCCCCCCAGGAGTTTATCCCAAGCAGCAATTGGCACAAGGCTGGAGCTGGGGCATCACCCTGGAAAGGATACCAGTCAATCACACACATACACACTGTCCCTACACGCAATTTAGAGACACCAATTAATCTTACTGCACAACTCCACACCAACAGAGGTGTGATTCCAACTCCCAGACCTGGAGGTGTAAGGGAGCAGTGTCACCCCACCCAGGGCCCCCACACCAACTTATTATCAAAATAAATCACGCTAGAAATGATCCAAAGCAGTCCCCTGTAGAAATCGAGGGAAGACGTTCCTTCGCATGCCATTCTGTAGATTCCATTCTGCTTTTAAACATTATCTATGAACATGCAATCTGGTCACATGAGATCCCGCTCACCTTCTTCCAAAGTTACCCATTCCTGATACATTTTCCTCTATTCTTGTATGAGATGGGTTCAAGCATTTGTCGTCCAGAAAGCCCTCTGCGTTCTTTTCTGGCTTCCTGGTGACACGCAACGTTTGACATTTGCATTTTCATAGCCCATCTCTTGAAGATGGTGTTGTTGTCCTCAGCATATCATCATCACAGTAAGGATCGCACAGATCAATATTATTCTGCTTCCGATGTCGTGAGTATTGGCAAGTATCCTTTCTGTGTCACTATGGACACCCAGACGTTGGAATTGCATTTTATTGACTGTCCTCTTTTTGAGCGTCTCTTTCAGGCACAGTTTAAAAGTTAAATACTAATTTATATTCTTTAGATATGACTTCTCTCCAGTCCGATGAGCAAAACATTAATTAAAGCGTAACAGACATTCAGTGGAAAATGTAATTGTCTGCTATCGGATATTAATAATGAACATCACACAGTCTCTGGGGTATCCATACGCAATGGAAACAAGTTGTATCTACTGAGTCTTTAAAGGACAAATATTCTTGAAAAGCTTTTCAACTTTTCCGCTTCTTTTCCAGCAAAGATATTCATGATACGGGTTGACAGCCGGTATGCCGAGTGCTTCTGTACTTATTACATAATGGTTACTGCTGTCAACTCTAAAATATAAACACTGCACTAATAGCAATCTTAATTATTCATAATTTAATATGGCAGCAAAAACATAATCATTGACATCTAATATAAATAATGCGATTTCTATAATGTCCTTCAGTCCGAAGTATACAGGCGGCTCATGGCTCAAAAAATCACACAAGTCAGACAAAAAATTTCCAAGACACGTAGAGTTTACAGAAATGCTAATGCAAAAAGGCGATATACGCTCGTATCTAAATTTACAATTTGTCTTTCCATTTATTAAATATCTTCCGTTGTTTGTATTAGTACTACAGTATATTGTTGGCTTGTGTGTTTTTTGATGTAAGGTGTTTTAAGTGGTATTGGAGGGGGTCAAATCTGATGTAAAATTTGAGTTATGTAAGGGTATGTGGAATGGATTATGTATGTCAGTCGAGCACTGCTTGGAGTTAATTTGGGTTGAATATGTTGCTCCGCTATGTGTAGTAAGTGATGTTTGGATGCAAGTTTATAATCGGAGAGTCTTAAGGAAAAACAATTGATCTTCTGATCATTACTTCTTGGTTGGAATAACCCATTATTATATAAACATCAATTTTTTTCCCCTGTACTTTCAGTGTATCTCTTTTTTTCTGCTGGGGGTGGGTATACAGTAGTTCACTCCAGGGGAGTAGCAGTCAATCATACATCTATGGAACAAGAGAAACGGCATGGTAATCACCTGCCTTTGAAGGCAGTGCTGTGACTCATTAGTCAATGTTCCTGCCCTGAAGCTCCGGGGCTGTGGGTGTGATGCGCGGCTGCAGGTCCCCGCTTGAGATGTTTCCATGTTCTCCACATCTCCTATCAGATGTAGATAGTTTTGCTTTATAAAGTTTAGGACTCCCCACAATCTATTTCCGGGAATAGGCTTAGTTTGGCTCCATGTTTATATGTGTTAGCGATGTGTGCCGTACTGTTGTCCTGTAAGACATTTTCAGAATGGAAGGACTATTCTATTAGCCTGTCCTGCAACCAGCACAAACATCAATCCACCTTCATCTAACAGTGCATTCTGTGCTTAATTAATACCATGCTTTTAAGGCGCGTCGCATGAAGTTTGCGTGTTCTCCGCGTGTCGTGCAGCTTCTCCCGCGATCCTGTGCGTTTCCTGTGATGGAAAGGTCGGGCCTTCCCCTGATCAGGAAAACAGATGCAACCAGAGTAACTAACTGCATCTTATTATTTTACACTATTTTTATGCTGTTGCTGCAGTATTCGTGGTTGGATACTAATAATATGTTTTTGCTTTGCCTAACGTGAAAGGGCAAAAAAATTTAAATGCACAAACTCTGTGTCGAGCATCATTATTCATAAGCATTAAAAGGGAGAAGGAAGCAAACCCCAATCTGTGCCCCAGACCCTTCACAACAGAATAAACCATCACCTAGCAACAGGGCACGGACATAAAAAGGGCCTCTACCACCATTTCGCTTGGGTGTAGGGATCTCCCAGGGACACTTTCACAAAGCAAATAGGATGAATAATACAAAAATGAAGGCTATGAGTGAGGAAAAGCTTTAAGCTAAACCTTGAGTGCATAGCTGATATTTGGAATAACTTCACACAAAGTAAATAGCCAGTAAATGGTAGCCAGGGAAATGCATGTGACACTGAGGCCATATTAGCCAGACAGGGAGAGTTCTAAAAAATAACACGGCTGCCAACTTTTATCTATATAATTCATAGAATACAGAAAAGGTAAAGGATAAAAGTTATCGAAATAATTACATAAACATGCATATGTGCATTTTATGCGGAAGCACACTGGAGCAATACTGAAATATTAAATATAAAATGAAATATTTATTTTCCTCCTATCCTCTCTTCCTAAGGACTACAGAGAGAGCAAATGGATGTATTCATAACTACGATATCACTTACAGTATTTGTCCAAATATAATATATGCTGCAAGCTCCTTAAGTCATAAGCCAGCAGTTAGACGTGCTTCCTGTTGCTGAATCATTAAAGAATATTATTACTGGTTTTGAATAATTGCACAAGTTGTGAAATATTTAACAGGGACATGGCTTTACTTATACATTACTTCCATGCCTCCTGTGACACGATCATTCAGAGTAGCTTTGCATTTACTGATAATTAACCACTGTCCTACACCTCTGCACCCAATAGGGCTGAGTGGACTTCATTCAGCTACTGGGGCCAAGGCAGAAAAATTCATTCCATGTCATGAAAGAACCCTTCCCCTTGATGTAGCAGAGTCATGCTTATGGGGTGCATCTGCAGGACACCGCAGACCTGCCATCAGTTCACTGCAGCTGGGGTGAAAGGTAACCCATCTAACCTTCAGCTCATGCCTGCGGTGTTGCCCCCACAAATTCGTTCGCAAAAGTTTACTCGGGAGTAATAAGGGGACTGCACACTCACTATGGCATCTCCGTGTGTGGTCTCAATGCCCTGCACTTCACATACCTCCCTGCTTGCCCTTTCAACTGACACTTCCACCGCGAGTTCTGCCTCGTATTTGGAAGAAAACTAACCGACATCTTATTGGCAGTACAAGCTTTCGTCCACAAACACTCCCAGGAGATGATGTCTTTCACTTGACCTTTGCGATGACGTCGTCTTTATTGCTGGTGTCCATTGTGTAGCAGCAGAAAATCTCGTCATGGTTTCTGTAGCGTAGCGGTTATCATGTTTGCTCTCTCTATGAAAGGTCCCCAGTTTGAAAATGGGTGGAAGCATGAAATGTAGGGGAGGTTAGGACACTGTGCCTGTAATCGGATGGTTGCTAGTTTAGGTCCCGGAGTTGGCACAGTGATGTCACCCCTGGCATATTGAGCAAGGCATTTAACCCCCGGATACCCTGGAGGGTCTCGAAAATGTGCAAAACTTTGCAGAGAGTTTGTGAGGAGAAGGTGCTTGATGCAGGTGAAGGGACAGCAAAAATTTTGTTGACTGGGGGGGGGAAGGTGTTGGTAGCCATGGGCACTCAAAAATCAAAAGCACAAAAAGAAGACTCAGTACCTTTAAAGGAAAGACACTCTTTGCTCTCTACATGCCAAAGGGGCAAATGTTCAGGCAGCCCAGACCCCTTTATAGCCTTTCTGACTATGCTATTTTTCTGTAACCTTTGGGATATTCATTGTGTGAAATACTGAGAAACCACACTTCTGTAGTGACTCCTTCTCTTTATGTAGTTTGCTTTCCTCCATGCATAAATACGTTTGCAAATGGTAAATCACCAATATAATCAATTGTTGCTTGATAAAATGAGTCTTATCCTTTCCTCAAGAGAAAAAGTGAGACTTCAGCTAGAGAATGCAATCTCAATCCATTTTGATTGGCTTAAAGCAAGAGAATGCATTTTTAGTCCATTTTAATTGACAAGCTGGAATTTGAATTAACTGGTGACTTGAAAAGTGCATATAAAATAATACTTAGGAGCCTATCGGTGGAAGTGTCAAATAGAATACAAACACATACTGAAAGTTTGTTTATTAGATGCATGTTTCAGCTCCTGCTAGTTACAATTTATGTATTTTCTTTTTCTTTAATCTATCCTTTGTGGTATATTTGCCCATAGTGTGAGACGACTTAAACTGCTGATGTACAACATTTTTTTCTCAAGACTATCCACAGGACTATTCAATGGGACTGAAATGGAGATGGGATACATTCAAAGTTATTTGCTCAGAGCAGCTTTGGGCTGTGAATCAGTCACATGGAATGAGGCCTCTATAGCAACATGGCTATCGATTTTTCAATAAATGTTTGATCTGTTTATATACTGATGAGCCAAAACATTATGAGCACCCCTATGTGAAGCGAATAATGTTGGATGTGTGCAAAGGTCTGGTGTACATAATGGTAGGCCAGTAGGACCGTCAAAAGCTCAGTGGGATGTGAAGCACTGAAACTGGATTTTGGTGCAATGGAAGGAGCTCACCTGGTCCAGTGAATCACATTTTACGTTGCATGATGTAGACGATCGGGTGAGTGTGTCAGGCATCTGTTAGATGAGTTGGATCTGCAAGTCAGATCTTTGGCTATGTGGCCCCATACACGGCAGAGCTTGATGCTCTGTGTCTCATCACACATTACTCTTCTAATTATGTCACATTGTGGTGGTAATAATGTTTAATAATGTGGTGGTAATAATGTTTTGGCTCATAAGTGTGTACATACATTTTAGGGTTAAAGAAGGGATTAGGGTTAAGCATAGGGTTGGGGTTATGTATTAGCATTACGGTTAGGGTCGACATTAACGTTACAGTTACCATCGGCATTAGCATTACGGTTAGCATCGGCATTAGCATCATGGTTAACATTGGCATTAGCATTACGATTATGGTTGGCATTAGCATTATGGTTAGGCTCAGCATTAGCATTACGGTTAGGGACGGCATTAGCATTATGGTTAGGGTTGGCATTAAGTTTAATGTTAGCTTAATGTTCGCTTTCTGATTATAGCACCCTAGTATCCTTTCTGCCCCACCGCTGCAAGCTTGAAGGATTCAGTCTCACCTCTGCTCTGTATGTGTAGTTTGGATGTTCTTCCCATGTCGCTAGCCCAGGTTCTACTCCGCGTTAGTGGGGGATCAGTCTGAAAAGTGATGAGCCTATTAGGTCTTGTGACATAGCACAGCGCTGTATTGATTCATGGTAAATCTCTGCTGTAGTGGTCCTTTAGATCAGACCTTTCCAGTAATGCAGTTAGGATTAGTGTCTGAGGTTTGGTACTCTCCATGGGTATACATTCCCCAGCATGCTACACTCCTGTTTTGCACAACATCAACAAACATGTGCCATCGTTTGTTTCCATATAAAAGGAAACAAAAATTAAGGAAATGAGCGCAACTTAAAGGGCCATTAATTATCTAACACAAAATGATCAATTAAATTCAAAATAAATCAAATAAAATGTCCTTGCATAGATGTACGTCTGTGTGTATTTACCTACATATTGGCACTCTCAAAAACCTTGACAAAATCCTCCTTGGAACTCAAAATACAATCTTCTCAATTCATTTATCTTGAAAATGTTAAGTGTTTTTTCTGTTAAGCAGTGAGATGTTTTTTTTTTTCCATAGCAGATAAATGAATAGAAAATAAAACAAAAAAGGAAAATCCTAACATGGGTTTGATATTCAGTTCAGTTCAATTAAATTAAATTCAATTCAGTTCAATTATATTTGCATAGTGCAGATTCATAGCATTTCATTATCTCAAAGCGCTTTACACTATCCTCACCCAAAGCCCCCAGTGAGCAGCCAGAGGCAAGACCGGCAAGGAAAAACTCCATAGAAATAAGAAACCTTGATATGGGCGGAAATAAATTGGTCAGGCACTGAGATGGAAGCAGTGTCCTTTCCACACGTCCTGGTATGGTTGGTGGCAGGGGGCCCACCCTCGATTTACTAAAGGCCTGTGGAGCCTGTCGGCTTGGGGTCTAAGGAGCCCCGCATGTTAGATACAGGGAATCGCTGCGATTTAAGGCAGGAGACACCATCATTCCACCTTTTTGTTTTATGTCTTTGCTGGTCTCTCTGTGCTGTTTGTATAGACCTCTGTATGAATATTTTGTGGGTGCTGCCATATTAGATGATGTAGGTACTTTGTGACAGTCAGCAGTTTCACTGCCATTAGGTAGTAACATTTATCTATTGTGTTACAAGAATATTTTTTTATATTGTGTGCACAATATGCATTTTTTGTGGCAAAGGATATTGTCTTGAATGAACAATAAATGGTAACACGCTACTTAATGTACATGAATAACATAGTAGTACAAGCTTACTTAATGCATTACTTAACCAGTAACTAAGTGTTTATTAGGTACTGATCCCATGTTCAGTCATTATTAATAAGTCATGAGAGTTTATGTATTTCATGGGGAAACCTGTATTAGCTTGTGATTTGTTCTTGAGTAGTGAATCAGTTAAGTATTTTTTGCCTCAAGTGAAGTCTTACCATTATTAATTAATTAGTTAACTGTTAACTAATAAACTGCCTGAATAGAATGCATGAACTGTCATGATTGATTATTGAACAAGCATAGGATCAGTACCAATAGATTGATTTGTATGCACAATATATTTTCGTGAGGGGACAAGAAATTACATTGTGCAAACTAGATCATTAACATGGAACGCAAACACATCTCATAAAATTCTACTTCAAGCTTAAAATATCTTAGAAAGGCATTCTTGTTATACTGTGGTAAAGTTTGCCTCATATTCGATATTCAGTTTTGCGGTTGTAATATGTTTTAACAAAAGCAAGCCATGCAGTTTGTTAATCACTAACCTTTGATGTCCAGTACACAGACAGTGATGGACACCGATCATTTTTGTGGTTCAAGCCCTTTCCACTATTGGTGTTTAATCTTATTAACAATGAAAATAACCTACTTCAGCTGTAAGGAGATGTTGTTTCAGCATTTAGAGCTAATAGCAACTCTTGCACACCCTTTATATGGCATTTAATTAGTCTCAGAACTCGCCCACATAAAAACCATGTGTGCGTATTTGGCCACAAGCAGAAAATTGATCCTCTCTACATGCTTGCACTCACAGGAACCTACCTATGTGCATACATCTGCATGTATATCCTTCTGTCTGTGCCGTGTGTATGTCTGTCTGTTTGTGCAGTGTTTATAGCTGTCTGTCAGTGCTGTGTGTATATCCCTCTGTCTGTGCTATGTGTATGCCTGCCTGTTTGTGCAGTGTTTGTATCTGTCTGTCAGTGCTGTGTGTTCCTCTGTGTCTCTCTGCTGTGTGTATATCCATCTGTGTGTGTTGTGTGTCTGTCTGGCTGTCTGTCTGTTTCTGCAGTGCTTATATCCATCTGTTTGTGCTGAGTGTGTGTCTGTCTTTGTGCATATCTGTCTCTCTGTGCTGTGTGTATGTCTCTCTGTCTGTGCTGTGTGTTTGCCTGTCTGTCTGTGCTGTGTGCATATCTGTCTGTCTATCGTGTGTGTATGTCTGTCTGTCATTCTGTCCTGTGTGTATGTCTGTCTGTCTATGCTGCCCCTGACGCCACCCCTCTGAACCCTCTGCAGGGGTTTGGTGGCATCAAGAACCAGCCTGATCAGTAGTCAAGTTGCTTCTTCCTCACAGCTTCATACATAAAGATGTCTTGTGGCCACTTCTCAGCCTGAGACACAGACAGCAATACTGCTTGTCTGTGCTAATGGCCAGCTGCCTGCTATGCTAATACCATCCCCACCCACCCAAAACCCACCACGGCATTTTTTTCATATTTGCTCTGGGTTACTTCATGTTTGTGTTTTCTTTCACATTCCCCCCTCTTTTTTTGCCTATTTGTATTAGGAAATCAAGTAAAAAACTGAACAATAACAACTCTTCCTTTTTCTAAACCTAGTGCAACGCATTGGCATGAAGTAACACAAATAAACACAGAAGCACCAGAAATATCCCAAGGGCTCCCCGACTCCCCCGGCTCAGTTTGCAGCCTAAAAATACCATAGAAGACGCCAGCCTCTCAGTCACAATGAGGTTTTATTACATTAAAACCAGTGTCGTCCAGGAAATCCTCCTGCTCCGAGGTGAATTTCAGGGCTCGCTTTTATCCGCTCGACCGGCCGGGAGCTACCGGAAAACAAGAATCCAGAGGAGAGTTTAGAGGGTGATGTGGAAAAACCGTGCAGAGATGTCTTTAGATGGAACGCTGTGAGTGGTGAAGTGACAGGAACGAGACTCATGCTGATTCTCCTCAGTCTGAACAGAGGAGGGGATGGACGGGTGACAGGTGGGATGAGGCACCTCACACATCCCCCAGACCTGTAATCCTGGGAATATCATCTCGCTGTACATTATTAGGGCAACAAACCACCCCGTTTCTTTAAATAGTGGGTGGATAAAATAAACAACGACGTACCTAAAGGAGAGCAGCTTGACGTCTAATTAAGCCCGAGCTATGAGCTGAGCGAGTGGATCGAAAGTCATTCTCCAGAGTGAGGGCCCACCCACTGCATGGTTCTGTAATGCTCTCGCGCAAAACAGATAGCTGGGAGTCAGCCAAAAAGTCATTAGCGGGAATGTTGCAGTCCTCCAACATGTGAGCCCTCAGAGGCGGTGCTAGGCTCTACGAGAAACACCGGCGGAGTCTACGCTTTGCGAGCGCGCCAAAAACTCGAGTGCAACTCAAAAGTCTCAGCACGTGGAAGCGTCTCCGCTCACTTTCCAACATCCCACCATTACCGAGTCATTAAAGTCCATGCTGGAGACCTTTACGCTGAAGAGGCAGATGCAACTAGCTAAGATGCAAATTACTAGTCATTATCGGTAACTAAGCTACAGTAAAAACACAAACATATGCGACTGGATGCACGGAAAGGCCAGCCACACAGAAGATAACAGTAATGATGCAACGGAATTCAATCCCTTCAGGATTGCGTAATATGCATCGTGAGTATTCTAATTAAAGGCTGCATATGAGGTGTACAGAAGACTATGCAGCAAAAAAAATCACTATGCATGAACATTCTCTGGTCATGTGAATGCTGACTTTTGTTCCAGTTGGAAGCCTGATTAATAATCTGTGACTGCATGGTGGATTTAATGTAATGAGTTATATTTTTTGCATTATCAGAGACATAGCTAAATGACAATCTCTGCGTTTCTTTGTTTTCCATTTTCCATCTTTGAAATGTAACAATTTGTGGTCATTACATTAATTAATAAAAATGTAGAAGTAAAGAAGAAGTTTCATAATAAAATAGTGTACGTCCAATTTACTCAGTCTTTTATTAAACAATAAATTAGTATCGAACTTACTTAATCAACCCCTTACTTACTCAATAGTTCAATTATACCACTGCTGAAAACACTACTGGAAATTACAGCCTCCTTAATAAAAGTGTTCTGTGCAATACAGTTTAAATTATCAGATTGATTTGGCCAACAGCTCAATTAAGGCTAATTACTTAAGAGCTTAGCTGAACTGAAAGCTTGGACCCGAATTAAACTGAAAGGACCAGCAATGGAGAGACTAATATAAAAAAAAGCCTGTGTACTGTATCTTTCATTCCTTGCTGTTTCATTAGATTTGTTAATAAACTTGGGTAAATATATCTGTACTATGAATCCGTACTTATGTGATTCGACAGTTTTTTAAAATGGCACTTATTCAGTACAAGGTCATGTGGAAGAGTTAAAACATTTATTACAATAATAATTATAATAATAACAACAACAACAATAATAATATTATTATTATTATTAATAATAATAGATAGATAGATAGATAGATAGATAGATAGATAGATAGATAGATAGATAGATAGATAAACAAGCAAAAATTTCCTTAAATATTTTTAAATGGATACTCATAATTCTTAATTTGTGTTGTATCTGGAGGAGGTTTCTTAAACTCAATATAAAAAGACTACAATTCTATTACCTTTCTTGGGAAATCAAAACATCTCTTCTTTACCTATTTCACATGAAAGTAATCAAACCAATAAAAAAGATTTGCTTACTGTTCAGTTGTTTGTTTTACCGCTTATGATTTCTTACTGTGGCTCCATTATAAGAGGGGGGGGCAGTCTTACATTGAGAGAGTTAATGAATTTATGTCTAGCAGGCAGCATTTCTCTGGGATATAATTAAACACTTGTACTTTGAGATTTAATTTTGGCCCTTCAATCAGTGATCATTACGAGACAAACAGGGCTGAGAGAGACTGAACACTGAACATTTACCAGAGGAACAGAGGTGATCACCTTGAGCTGGAGAAACGAGAATTATTGAGAATGAGAAAGTTCTAAAAGACTGCTTTGAAAGTGATGCTATTTCAGATGAATATTGCAAATATCTATCTATCCATCCATCCATCCATCCATCGATTCATCAGTCCATCCATCCATCCATCCATCCATCCACCCACACATTGTACAAAGGAAGCAGTCATGTGGAAGACAAGTCTGCTCCTCTCTTTCCTATATATGGCACAGTGTCCTCCTAGGAATTGCAGACCCTTATCCTTTAGTCAGACCCACAGAACTTAATTTGCCAAAGAGAATAGAAGCTTGCATGGAAGAAATCGATTGATTGTGTTTCCCGGTTAGAACAGGAAAGACATGACTCATCTCCTTTGGAATTTACCGGAACTTCCTGCGCCGCCGGTCCCAAACAGCCGTACATCCCTGAAAGCCGCGGGTTGCTTCTCCTTTTTTTCAACAGCTAAACAAAAGCAGCTACGCTCTGATTTTGAAGCCACACAAACAATTCCACTGGTGATGTGCTCAGTTTGCTGCACAGCACTGTTTAATTTTTTATCATTCCTTTTGTTTTCCTTCTTTGTAGCTCCGAGACAAAAAAAAAATAATAATCAGGTATTCTGTGTTTTTCCTGACCTGGTCATCGACGTGCGAGCAAATAAATCCACAGTGCGACCCTCAGGTGAGGCAGTGAGACCCCATCGATGGCCAGAAGGTACCAGGGCCTGTAATGAGGCAGCATCCATCCTTGGTGGGTATGGGCCGCTGTTCCACATGGGGGGACTGGTGCAGAACAGAGATTAGGGCTTTTTCATGCTGCATAGCCCTGAAAGACGAGGATGGAGTGTCACCAGCCTCCAGCCGGCCTGCAAAACAATGTCAGCAGCACAGTTTAGCAGTGATGCATTATCTTATTAATGTCCTGAGGCCACCGCCGCTTTCTCCCAATGAGGCAAGTTCCTTGAACTGCAATATTTAGAGTTGTCCTCCCTTGAAACTTGCAACAGGCAGTGATGAAGAGCTTTGCCGTTTCCTGCCCGAGAGGTTGGGGCGCTCACTTTAAAGATGAGGCGCACAGTACGGGGTAATCCAATCATATTGCCGCAAATGAGGTTCTCGGGGGTACACAGACCAATCACAACACGCGCCGCCTCCCGTCGGCTCCCTCTCTCCAAACAGTGCTTCTGAGCGGCGTCTGGAGGCCTCTGGGCCGTTTCCACGTTCCGAGCTATGAGGAGGAATGGTGAGTGGTGCCATTTATGACTACTGTATAAATAAAAAGACTGATAACCATTTTGGTGCAAGCGCCCTGTGCTTGCACCAAATGAGAAAGACCACAAAGCAGAATGGGTCCTGGTTCACAGAAGGGCCACAGCTGGAGGCCATGATGGGGGCACATTTACCGGGCGAGGGAGTGGAAAACACCTTCGATGTAATGGCTGGGAAGAGGGAACAGGGATACCGAGTAAATGGACTGGTCACCTGATTCTGCCCCCCCAGGACTGGCTGCCTCCCCGCCTCCATATAACAGGGAGTTCGTCTAACATTAGCAGTGATGACATTTTCAGGAATTCTGGGAACTTGGATCTGCTGCACACCACATACACACACAAACACACACACAGACCACACACACATAAACAGGTTTCTAATTATGTCTTTGGGGACTCTCCATTCATTTCTATGGGGAAAACTCTAATCCCGACATGACCTTAAACCCTACCCAGCCCGAAACTTAACCATAGGTATTCAAACAAAATATGAGACTTCTGGCATTTTACTTTTTTGAATGCATTTACAGATCCCTGTGGGGACCTGAAAAATGGTCCCCACAACATCAAAAAACAGGCTTTTATTACATTGTGGGGGACATTCGGTCCCCACAATGTAATATAAACCTAATCCACAGACATGCGCACACACACAGAGGTACCAGTGCTTCTTTCACAGATCCATAATCTTTCTGATTTGGAGGAGGAAGAACTGTAAATACAATTCAATTTTACATATTGTATTCATTTGTTTGTTTATTTTTTATTGGTTTATTTGTTTGTCATCTGTATTGTGATGGTTATAGGAGATCTTAAAGGCATTATTTGTCTTGGACGTGCTGCTTGACTCGAGGCTCATTTCGCATTGCTGCCTCTGTTATCGGTTGTGCTTTGTTTGCCATTTAATTAGGGTCACCACTCTTTCTCTTAAAGGCTGTCCAGACTCCACTTGCATCCCTGAACATTTTACTGCATCCAGGCTACATTCCACATGCCGATAATCAGTTTTCATCTCTGTGCACATATTCAGCTGCTGTTGTCCATTCAAGATTCATTTTCTTACATCCGCCAGCCCAGCAGCCCTGTGTCGCTGCTCTCTCTGTGGGTTAATGCATATTACTTGTCAATCTGTAGGTCACTTTGAAGAAAATCACCAGCCACAGAGTAAAACTGTAAATAAAGAACAAACATTGAAATCAGAAAACTATTGTCACAAAGTGGAGAATTTGCAGGCACAGAGAACGGGTGCAAATGTTTGGAGGTTTACTTGAGTATTCAGGTGGGAAAAGCAATAAAGGCAGACACAAACAGCAACAGAGCCCGGTAAACAAACTATGTAACAGGGCTTTGACAAAAGAAACAACAGAGAAGCTCACAGCTTGTGTAAGACTTGGCAAAGAGAGCCTGGAAAACAGAGCAATATATATTCCAGGTTGTTCATGTGACATGAGGGTCAGGTGAGATCTATACTTTGGGGTAGCGTTTCCCAACCCGATCTTCAGAGACTCATAGATAGTCCACATTTTTGCTTCTGCCAGAAACTTGGAGGGGGCAAAAATGTGAACTGTCTGGCAGAGACCTGTCAGGGAGCAAAAACACAGACTGTCTGTGGGTCCCAGAGGACCGGTTTGGGAAACATTGCTCTGGGGAAGCAGGACGAAGGTGGATGTGGGCAAGAAGCAAATGTGATCTTTGTACCTAAAATGTGTTTCGTTGAAAATGCAGAGACAAAATCGAAGACTGTGAAACAGATGGAATTCTAGACCACATTCAAGGGGACTTCGACTAACCTGTTTTCGGTCTCAACCACCCTGAAAAATGTTTTGTTCCATATTATCCATAGTATACATTTTCTACAAATTTTATATTCGTTCTTGGTTAATTTTATTATGTGTGTGTGTGTGTGTGTGTGTGGGGCAGGGGGGGGGAGTACCAATGACTTCAGGATAGGGTGAGCACTTTGCACAAAGGTCATTTAATAGAAATGAATCAGTCAACTTGACTTTCCTCCATCCATTCATCTTCAGTCTGCATTTTCTCGGCGAGGTTCACCGACTTCATTTGCAGGACTGAAATACTTGACCATGACAGGAGACTTGACGTATGTCACATATTCACAAGATATTTAATATGTACACTTAATATGTACGCAAATAATAATCACATTAGCCTCCAAAACATGGAAGCTACCATTATCTGGTAATATATCAATATCAGCCTCCTGTATGTTCTAGAAATGTCAACCACCAGCCCCTTCCCTCCCAAAATGCCTCAAGATTTCTGACCCATAAATATATGTAGCTCCTTTTTACTGAAGGTGGTGTGTTCCAAATAACATGACAGATTGCCCCATGGGCTGCTAGAGGTGTTCTATCAGTCCTTGGTGACCAGCGAGCTCTACTACACTGTGGTCTGCTGGAGAAGTTCAACAAGCTAATAAAGAAGGCCAACTCCAAGAAGGAGCTCAAATCGGGCTCCAAGGAGGTTCAGGCAGAGGAGAGATTGTTAGCCAAGCTGAGGTCTATAGTTAGCAACCCCAGCAATGATAATCTTTAGTTGCTGGCTTAACCCACCATAGTGCTACAGGAGGCCTTCCTGGGATGGTTTCTATCTCCAGTTATCAGTCTGATCTATCCACACTCACGTCCACCACCTCCTTCTACCACCATGCCTGTCACATCCATCTATCTCAGCAGATGGCATTGCAGATCCATGTCTCCAAGGCTTGGGGGTACAAATCCCACACCCTCTGTGTGTGTGGAGCTCACATGTTCTCCCTGTGTTACACACATTTCCTCTGGGTATCTCTGGTTTGCGCTCTTATACCAACTGGCATTGCAAAATTTCCCACAGTGTGCGTGAGTGACTGCCTCCACCCTGTGATGCACTAACACTCTGTCCAGCAGGCTCCCCAAGTCCCCTTCTGCCTGGGGTGGGCTTCAGGGCAGCCACCGCAACCCGGCACTGCATTACTGGCTGGAAGATGGATGGAGAGATTACTGTTAAGAGCTTGTTTTTATGGGATTGCCGTGTTCCCAAACTCAAACAGACCCAGCATAAGGTTCAAATCTGTATCGTGCCATTGACCACTAGCAAATCAGGCTCTGTTACCTACATAATAAAGTACTAGCACCCGCGGGAAATCAGCAGAGAGAAGCTCACCCCCCCCCCCCGGGGGGGGGGGGCGGGGCGGGCGGGCGGCGGGGCGGGGGGGGGGGGGGCGCGGAGGCGGGGAGGGGGAGGGGGGGAGGGGGGGGG
>JABFEA020000085.1:6855468-6867680 GCA_019775915.2 Cyphomyrus plagiostoma
CTGTAAACCCTACACACTGTAGTGTGTGAAAATCTCAGGAAGGTGGCTTTTTCTGAGATGCTGGAACCACCACCTCCGGTAACTGACAATCACACCACAACCTCACAATTCACACACTTCTCAGCCATTGTAACCCTCAATTGAACAGTAAGTGAGCCTCTTGACCCCGTCTGTGAGCTGTATGTATTCAGTGATCCTGTGATTGGCTGCCTGGAGGAGCAGGGTGCTTGTTTTCACAAGCCTAATAAAATTAACATTTTATACACATTTACCATACAACCACTGTTTTCTTACTAATTGCCACTGATTTCTCCGGAATTATTTTAACTTGAAAGCTTTCTTGAAGGTTCATTTTCTTCAAAGATATACTGAACAAAATTATTAATGCAACACTTTTGATTTTGATCAGCAGTTAAAAAATGTTTTTTCCCGACATACAAAGAGCATATGTCTTCCAGATACAAAAGTCTACTTTAAAAAAAATGCATTAATCTGACGGGCTTCACAATCAGGGACCATGTGGCCCAAATACTCAACAGATATATCACCCATTGAGCATTTTTGGGATGCTCTGGACTACTGCTCCAGTGCAGGCAACCTCCCACAGTAGTTGAACAGCGAGGCAACATTCCACAGGCCAAAATCAGCAGCCTGATTAGCTCTAAGGAGACGTGTTGTCCTGCTAGAAGGTAGTGGTGGTCACATCAAATACCAGAAATGAATGTGAAAATTGTTCCCCATGGCCGGTCTTGCTTTTCGGTGTTTTTGTGACCAAAACAGCCCACTGAATCGATTTCACTCGCTGGATTTCCAGTAATTGATTCCCATCAAATAAAATCTTTGAATTTAGGCTGAATGTTCAGCGTTGCATTTACATTTTAGGCCAATACATGCATTTGATGCTTTGATAGATTTTCTTTGTCCATAGCATATATAAGCAAATAAAATCAAATTTCAGTAATGCAGCTGCATGAGTGTGTCTCCTTACTAGAGTATTCCTATGCTAGACAGACACTTAATTACTAAGACCATGTATAATTGTGTTAGTAGTGATATGATTATTACTTAATGCCATCTGGAAGTCTGTAGATCTTTTAAAAGACTCGGTGGCTGGTGCAATATAAACAAATACGGACTCCTGATATTGTTATTGTAAGCTTTTGAGGTCTTTGTTGACAGGTAATTTTTAATTTGTGAACAGTCTATGTGCTTATTGGCGCTACCTCTAAAATACCACATTAATACAATTTTTAGCAACAAAAAAAAGCAGGCGTAAAAGAAAGACTGCACAGAGAGCTTTATTAATCCATAAATGTATTGAAAACATTTATGAAAGTGCCACAAACAACATGTCCACGTTACAGCAGCATGCTGCAGTAAAAGGCTGACATATGCTCAAGGTTTTTATACAATCTGTCTTTCAGACTGAGCAGTGACTCCTATAAATAACTTTCTTCTTTCACTATGTGTGGGTAGCTTTTTCTTGAGTTAACGATTAGTATTTATTTAGGAATATGTTTTATATCCCACTGTGTTCAGTTTATTTGTAGCCTGGAGTATTCCTGAGAAAGGAGCTCCTTGGTGTTGAGTTCTGCTCCATTGGGTGCTTGTGATCCACGTCCAGGCCCCAAGCCAACGAGTCAGACCTCTTACCTGCTAAGTGTGCCGACAGTACAGAGACATCAGCAGTCACATGACACGCTACAGGTATATAAGGGCATAGTGGATTAAGCCGCCTATCACAATCTTCTCACCACTGGTCAGGGTCACAGGGTGGGTCTAGAGCCTTTTCCAGGCACCATAAGGCACAAGGCTTAAGGACACACTGGACATGATACCAATGTGTGACAGGTCACACTCACAGTAATGCACCATGGGCAATTAAGACATGCCGGTTAGCGTAAACACGCTTTTGGACTGATGCAGGAAAAGATGCGACTTGGGTAGAGCGCACAGAATCTGCACATGAATTATGTCTTATAATACGCACACACACACAGACAAGGTATGTGTATCTTTTTGGGGACTTTCTGTTCTTTTCTATAGGCATAACCCTGATCCCAAATATGAGAACCTTAACTGCTACCCAGCCCCAATCTCAACAATAATTTACCAAACAAGATACAATACTAGACTTTCGAGGTTTCTGGGTTTTTGGTTGCATTCACAGATTTTTATAAAACTGAGTATGTACTTCTGGGAATATTTGCTTTTTTGTGGTCAAAATAACAAGTTTTTATCACATTGTATAGACATTTGATCCCTACAATGTGATATATACATCACACACACACACACACACACACACACAGCAGAAATGGGATTCACCCTCCCGGCATGGAAATTTGAGGCAGTAGTGTTACCCACAAGCCACCAGACCAGATCTATTCTAAAAAGCTCTCCTCCAACTAATTCCCTCAGTTTCTGGTAAGACTTGTGCCTGCTCACAAATACAGTTTTAATTTCACATTAAGATAATATTCCCAAGAAGAATAGTGTTGGTACCACTACGAAAGTGTTCTATTCCAAAGTTTTCATTCTAAATATTAATAAAGTCCATTTTTAAAGGTGTATTGTCTGATGTAAATGGTTACACTGTATTACACGTACAAAAAGAAAACAATAAATAAAACAAAAAGAGATAAATGTTCTCATCAATGCATGAGGATTAAAGCATTTAACTAAAAACTTTAGCATGACAAGCGCCTTTGTAACTAATCTAAATGCAAATTACTAGTGAGAGGAATAATTGGACATACTTTCACAACCATACAAAACACATCCATCATTGGTTATCATTTGGTAGAAATTCTAATATTTATTCACCTACCATGAATGGATTTCCAGGTAATATTAGTCATAGTGATATTCTTCTCGTAACTATATATGCATCACAAAAATTTGTGGAGCAGCTGAATAGGTAATGAGCAGCAATATCAGTTGTAGCATTGTTTTATTTTCTTTGTCTGTCCCATTATTGCGTGCCGTGAATGAGGTGACATGAAGTGTAATTACCTTGTCAATATGCGCACAGAGCATGGGAAAATGATGACCTATTAGAATTTGACTAAGCGGAATACGCTGACACATTTACATTCAGGAAATGACAATAAGTTACATGATTCTGGGATGCTTGGAGGACACATAGACAGATCGGTATACGATGCTGTTTCCGGAAAGATCATTAATAATGGCCTGTGGATGGCTGACGCCTTGGGCTACAGGGGAGTCCTTGCTAATATTACTGAAAATACAAATTATGACGAAGAAATAATTTACCAAACATGCCTGGGCACACTACTTATGTGTGTAAAATGTTTTTTTCAACTAACCCTTTGGAATCTGGTGAGCTTTTGCACTCTGAAAATGTTAAATAGAAAACATCAATATGAGATGCAAATATGAAGACCAAAAGGCAGAATATCAAAATAATCCATTCTGTCATCCATCCCTCCGTAAATCCATGCCTGAATAGATCTATCCATCTTCAAACCAAATATTTCACTTCTATATAATCCAATGTAGGAATGCGAGATGAAAGAGAACTGAATTGTATAAATAAAAACAGAATATCATTGAATATATGTAATGTGCCAAAGGCTTAGAGAAGCTCGGCCCCTTCAAACTTACCCCACAGTCTCACATTAAGGCATTGATATGTTCTACTTACTGCTCCTTGCAAAGGTGGCTCTATCATTAGGTGAGTTGAGTCATAGTATCGGTTTTGAGTCATATTATCACTGTTGAGTCAGCCAAACCATTATCTTGACGTTAAAAAGGTCATAGAACTTCATATGCACATTTATTCTTTCCTTTCTTCAGCTGCTTCTGTTCTATATTTACCTGTAGTTGTGTCTTGCTAGAGTGGTGGGATGGTGGGAGTTTATTAACTGCCTGAAAGCTTCTTCGTGTTCAGCTTGGATGTTTAGGACGACTGATGCTCATCAGATGTGTCACGAGTGGGGTCAAGGATGCTATCCCAGAAGATACAGGCACAAAGGCCGTGAATAACCCAGGACAGGATGCCAGGTCATTGCAGGCCACACACCATCCGCATGTACAGGACAATTTGGCAACTCCAATTCACGTTAGTGCGTTTTTTAGACTGTGGTGGAAACCAGAGAAACCGTTGGAGACCCCAGAACAATATGGCGAGAACATGCAAACTCCACACACGGAGCCATGGCGGAGACTCAAAACCCGGGTCCCAGAGGTGTGAGACTACAGCGCTAACCACAGTACCACTGTGCCTGTCTACATGCAGCTCATTTAAATTAAATTGATCTAAATCTAAGTGTCGATTCAATACATGTAGAGAGTAGAACAAATCAAAGAATATCAGTATTCTTGTCCTCACAAATCAAATATATAAAAAAAATATGCAGCATCTTCCGATGATTTATCAGAGGCAACAGACACACTGTCAGTCGAAGAAGAGTTTGTTGATTTCATTTTTATGCAAGTCAGCAGCCTGCAATGTGTACATCTGAGTTGCTGGTGGAATCGCTGTTTATTATAAGGTGATCTGTCTTCCTGGAAGAATATTTCCATAGATTGTGTGTTTATCTATTGTAATCTGCATTTGGTGCAGCTGAGCAAAATAAGTCAAACTCCTTACAATGCAGCTGTGTTATGGACGTTTTAGCCTGACCTTAGTGGAAGGCTGTGTTGACATTTTCATTGCATTAATCTTTCGCTCTGCGAAGACATATTTAAAAAAATGTGTAATCAGATGCGTCCTAGTAGTGATAAAAATGACCGCAGAGTGTGAAATGCCTGCAGGGAATCCCTGAAGGGGGCTGCTGGCATACTTATTGACAGTCTGATGTTGGCATTGCTGGGATTATATGGTTTGTAAGTACCTACATACTCAGCATATGTGTCACATTAACAAACGATTGTCATATAACTCCATGAGAGATCATTGATTAACAATCTATAAAATGTATGTAAGTTAAAAGAGAAGAAGCTATAGTACAGGCACAAAGGGGGGGGGGGTACATCTGGATCTTACTTTTGTTTGTAATGCTAGCTTTGTGCATTACTCGCAATACTCGTTTTACCAGATAGCAGTTTAGCATTTTGCTTTGTTACTGCTGTTGGTATAGCTAATATTAGGCTAGATAAGTTGCTGTTAAGTGTCCCCGCCCCTCACGGCCATGACGCGGCATCAGGAATCACATTACCACGGACAACATGACACGCAGAAACAGGATTATGTAGCGGGATCCATTAAACCAGCCATTACCAGCCCAAATAACCAGGTGCCCCTGATTTATTCTCATGTGAATTAGATCTGGTATGGTGAGCAACTTTCCCCTGATCATCCATAAAACATCTTATCTAATCTCAGTAACAAATGCACATGCTTCTTTTCTGCGGTTATTAAACAGTCGTCTCGGGGCAAATGCTTTGTCATTTGGATTTACTGACCGGGGGATGAAATCCTATCTGCCTGGCTGCGTTCTGTAACGTATAGTTTTATAAGACATATATGGCAATTTAATGTTTCGAATATTAATGCGCGATAAAGATTCGGGACACCATTTATTTTCTAGGAATGCCATGTTTTTCCAAATTCTTCTTGTTAGCATTTAGCGCATGAGGCTGATGTTGTGGAAGCAAATTATGAAAGTCCATTTAGTGATTTACAGGCAGTCTTACGGCATTATTTCCATCGTGAACAGCAACTGTATGGTGAACGGAGCCGATGTAGCTGTTGTGGTGGCAACCCCAAGGATGTCGGATGCCTGACCTTTATACGTTAGATCTGATTCAGTGCTGACTGTTTTTAAAACACATCTAAAAACCTATTTATTCTCACTGGCTTTCAACAATGTGCAAGATGTGTTATCTGTTTTTGTAGCTGTATTTTTACTGCATTTATGTACTGTTATGTCTATTATCAGGACAGCACTTTGGTAAGCTGCTTCTGTGCTTCATATACTAAATTTGATTTGATATCTGAACAAAGATGACAAAATTATTCAAATGATTCACATGCAGTTATTCTCTCAGGGTGTTTATAATCACATTAAATAATTATTTATAGTCTGTGATATTTATACGAGCGTTCGCGCTCCTCTAAATAAGTTGTTTGAAGACGAAAGGATGATATTTATATGAAATGCTACATGCGAATAAAAACAGGCTAATGGATGCTTATTATGACGTTACACAATAGAATATCAGAATGTAGCCCAAAGATGAAAATAAAGTTGTCCTTGCTTTTCCCAGCAGGTGTAAATATTAGCGCTCTGCTGAATCAGCAGCATCTCCGCTCGCCTGTGCTTCGACCAGCTGGTTACATTAGCTGATAATCACGCCTCAGAAAAGAAGAGCCAGCTGGGAGTCATTAGCAGTAAAAACGTCCACTGCTTTGGAATGACGGTTGTCAGCTCTGAAGCATCAATATCTCATTCTGCAAATCTCATTTCAAAATTATATGCAAATTGTAATATAGAATCGCATTTTTCATTGGATTATATGGTAATGCTTTACATTAAGTGCACCTTCATAGTGCCTGTATAATGCCCTAGAACATTCATAAGCAGCGTATAAGTATACCATATCATCCTAACATACGTTAACTGCTTTAATATACATTAATACCAAACATTTTATGATTACATAATTATAATGCTTGTTATTAATCTATATTGCATCTGTCATGTTTTGTTCATTGAACATATTATGAATGCAGTGTTTTTAGACATGTTAAGGTATACTTACATACTTCTTGGGAAAGTTCTTTGATTGCATTATGAATGCATTATGATGATGCACTGACTGTTCAATGAATGTGTCATGAATGCATTATGAAGGTGCAGTTAAATTCACCTGTAAAAGTGTTACCGATTATATTGCTAATGGTAGTGTTTCTCATTTTATGTTTCTAATATCTCTGTCTTGAAGTTACTTCCGAGGTCTAACAGCTAGTGAACTAATTTTATTTCCTATTGGTGCATTTTTTAGTGAAAATTATAAGAAAATGGTAGTCCATTGGTAGTACATGTAGTTTCATCTCATGAAACTAGAAATTAAAATTAAAATAACTATTAAGGAAAGAGAATTTTATATTTTTTAAATAACAGTGTACTTTCACAATATTTGTATTTGGTTGCTGTTACGAAAAATTATAACAGACATACTGCTGACGTAAGTTTCAGAAGTGACCATAACACTCGTCTTGCATTAAAGTTTCATTTGATCTATATACATCTTTCACAGGAATAAACAAACAACTAAGCTAAACTAGACATTACAAGGCAAAAATTAAAGCTTTAGAAACAAACTATCCACCGAGGTAATATTAGGTTCACCTTTGTCCTGATAATTCCCTGGGATGGTTATTAATCTGAGCTGCCTCTTATCGAGAGAAGAGCAAGTATTTGTTCAAGCATTGGACTTGTCATCACTAGGCAAATATTTTAATATACATTTTTTATACCATGATGGCAGCAGAAGGGGGTGAAGGTGAACTTAATACTCATACTCTTCTGTGATTTCAGCACGTGGCAATGTCCTTGTTAACTGCAGTTTAATTAGCTCCGTGTAACTCCCAGGGAGTTAAAATAGCGTGGAACAGTCGGATCCTGATGCCAAAACAGCGAAGGCTAAGCCATTCCGGCAGAATTCAGCACCTCTCTTGTGACTCTATGGGTCTTAGCAATAACTGTTATGGAGGTATCCGGTGGTTTTATGGAGAAGAAACTGATTCCCCAGCACTGACCCCGGACGTTACTGACTGGTGTCACAATACTTGCTGCTGAAGCCAGTCACTGAAGAATCAGGGTGTTGATCACCTGTTCCGATTAGTGATTATCTTGTGTAGGGTTGCTAATGTGATCACAGTTGTAATAAATGGCAGTATTCCTTACAGTAAATCCTGCCATGGAGAACGCACACTGTCACTGAACTGGCTAGTCTTTGTTCTTAATATTACACAGCTCTTTAAAGATATGCAGGGAAATTTCCAGGGGATATGGTAGACACTGCAGTGCGTGAAAATCCCAGGAGTGTGTCTGTTTCTGAGAGGCTGGAACTACCATGTCTGGAGCCAACAATTACAGCATGTTCAAAAATGCTTAGATCAGGCGTCTCGGCCGTCTCAGTCGAACGGTAAGCGAGTCTCTTGACCCTGTCTGTGTGCTGTACCTATTCAGTTACAGACACATGATCCTCTGTTTGGAAGACTAGACTCCTTGCATCAGCAAGTAGGTTTACCTAACAAACTGCCCACTGAGTGTCTATATTTATGTGTATAGACCCAACAGGCCTGTTTCCCCTGAAATATGTATATATTTTATGGGTTTGTTGAAACTTTTGATCTTGATGTTGTAATCAGATTTTATAATTATGATATGATCCTCAAATGTTCGACTGATGACTCCTATTGCATTTAGATGTCTTAGCATGACTATCAAATGAAAAAACATGGATTTTTTATGTATTTAATGTAGTTCTTGGAAGTCTCTGGTGGGAGAGGTAAGGGGGTTGCCTCTTGTTTGTTCCACATGTGGCCCTTGAATTGGTTTGGCCAGTAACCCAAGTGTGTGTGTGTGTGTGTGGATTATATTTATAACACATTGTGGGGACCAATTATCCCCCACAATGTGATAAAAACCTGTTATTTTGACATTGTAGGAACCATTTTCAGGTCTCCACAAAGATCTGTGAATGCAATCAAAAAACAAAAAATGCTAAAAGTCTCAGAATTTGGTTACTTATGGTTACGGTTAGGGCTGGGTAGGGGTTAATGTCGTCATGTTGGGACTAGAGTTATCCCTATAAAAATGGGTGGAGAGTCTCCACAATGATATAATTGTGTGTGTGCGTGTGTGTGTGTGTGTGTGTGTGTATGTGTGCGCGCGCATGCTTCTTGAATGCCGTATCAGCAGAGTGATTACAGGCGCATTGTTCACACGCCCCTCTCTTGTTTCCCCGCTGAAACAGCAGTTTTGTACTTTGCTTCCTCTTGAGGATTCCCCCCCCCAGTCCCTCTGCCCTCCCCCCTTCTGTTCATCACTGAAAAGGGAAAAACAAAAACATAGCCACGCTGCGCTGGAAGCTACCAGTGTCACGTGATCCTGTTAACCGCGCCGACGGCTTAGTTACATTTTTATTTGCAGTGTCTTTAACAGAAAGGCTTGTGTTTCCTCACTATTGGTTTCTCAGAATATTTTAGGATTTAAAGCCTGATGTATTAGGAGATTATTCCAAAGAACAAGACTGCAAACTTCAAGGGAAGGATGTTATTACATGGCTGCAGCATCATCCGCCATCCACCTCTTATCCTAAAAAGATTACCTACATTAGCAAAGACTCTGCAGGGAAATCCTGATTTCCCCAAGTTCAACATGCCCCTGGGTCAACAAGGGAGGGCCTTGGGTTTCACTTCTTTGCCAATCACAGTTTTCATTTTATAAAATCATAACATTGGCCCATTTTTTCCCATTTTCAAAACTCAAGGCTTCCTGCTTGCAATCTGAGGGCAGGTTGTGCCTCCGTGGGTTAAGCCTCTGTGCCTGTGATAAGAAGATCGTTGGTTCAAGTTTTCTTGTTATTGTTATTATTACCATCATCATGAAATAAAGACACATAACCTTTGCGACCTAGCATGTTCCTATGTTTCTGTATTTATGGCATGCACTATAAAACGGGTACTATACAAATCTGTGCATCTTGCCACTTAACAGGAAACATTTTAATTAAATAAGTTAATGTTCTACAATGAAGACTATGATTGGGTAAAGAAGTGTAATGCAAGCTCCTCCCTTGTTTACCCAGGGATGCATCGAACTCGGAAAAATCAGGGCCTGCAATTCTGCTCTGTTCTGTCATGATCTTACGGTGATATAGGGTGGAAATAGACCTTCAGATAGAAAGCCACTAAAGAAACTGGGACAGTGGTGATTCAGTGAAGCATTAATCTTAATTTATGGCCAATTAAGGCTGAGCTGATCTGCAGATTGGATTTTCTGTTTTCTGATCATCACAGGGTCTAAAAAGTATAACCATGCCACGGTAAGAACATTGCCGATAACATATATCCATGGACAGAAAACAGTATGACATCCTTTAACCTCTAACCATGTAAAATATGTGAAACCTAAAATATTTTGTATTGCATTCACGATCATATGTAAGCAAATGAATTTGTTAGTAGATAAATAGTTGTAGATCCATTACCTGTGTCCAGGTATCTCCGGGTGCTGTTGGAGTGCAATAAAATAACCCAAGAAACTTAAATCGCAATATTAATCTCCAGTAAGAGTGAACTAAGGTCTCTGAGTGTTAATGATTACCGATGTGCATATCTGGGGGTTGTTTTGGGGCAGTACAGCAGGTGAGTGCCCTCCGAACCCCTGTAGGGGCTTCACCTGAGTAGGGGGCTTCATTAGGATAATCTGCCACAGCTGTGAGCAATTAAGGGGTATTTTAAATCAGGGTGATGCTGTCTAATGAATGTATGCACAGACTACGGTGGTCGGGGGTGGAGGATAAAAAGACATTGTGCTAAAATAGTGCTTTGATGCTTACATTATACTATACTATTTCTTTGAATTTCAGGGGACTTTCAGCTGGATCAGCAGGTTCCTCACTGGCCTTGTAAGGTAATTCTTCCTGACTGCATTAAATGGCTAATGTGTGACATATTGTGTTTCCGACCTCTGCACACATTTCCAGAAACAGGCCTGCTATTCCATTTTAATAAATGACTTTCCTAAGTCATGCATAGCCACAAATTTTTTTCCTGCCACGGTGGCATCTTGCAGTCTGCTCAGTGAGCCGCGGAGGTTCGGAGGTCTTTCCTGGTGACTGGAGGCCGGAGACCCGCGGAACATTTGCATTGGACTGTTTTTCCTGTAAAATCTTCTAATCCAAACCAAGGAAGGGTGACCTTTAGTGCTGAGTACCCAGAATGCCGTGCGGTGACCAGGCATTGTTTTAAGGCTTTGGTGAGATTACTCTGGAGGTAAAGGAGAAAAAAAGGCTTCACTGAAGAAATATTTTATTTTTACACGACAGAAATTAGATGACACATGAAGGGTGAAGGGGAGATCATTGATATCTTTCCCTATAATGGAATCTATGATCCTTTACTCTAGGGAAGTGAAATCTGAGAACTGTTTCACAGGGTAAAATTAACCATCCAAATTCTCCTTCCAAATTATATGAATGCTTGTTTTTATTATTAATATATGGTGAATACAGATACTCCGTAGCTTAAAATGATTTTCCCCAGTTTTCCTTTGAACCATCTCAAAACCTCAACCCCAAAAAAATTATTAAACCACCCATCCAATTAGTTTTATACAGTACACACGAACACTAGGGCTGGGCGATTAAACACTAACAACAATTATCACGATGTAATTTTCCTTGTTATCGATATAACAAATGCCCAATAAAAGTTCCATGTAATTTAAAGCCTGATGTGCAGTCTGCAATGAATTTTGCATCACAATGAAACGGCGTCACTTTCTCTGCGACTGCTTGTCAGAACCTGCAATGGAGGGTAAGCACAGACACAACCATAAAAATACAAACAGGGGATTTATTGAACAAATAAAAGAATGCAATAGGGCAGGCAAGCAGACGGCAGACTAAACAGTTAAAACAACAGGGAAATTCACTGGGAGAGCAGGTAAGTCCAAAGCAACCCATCAAATATGGGAAATCCAGTTAAATCTATAGCGAACCAGAAATCCACACAGTAATAATCAATAGAGAATTTTAAAATGCTAGGAAAAATTAGAACAATGGCATTTTGTCTGCACTGACTAAAATAACTCCTACTTCAGATTTGTGAAATGCTGTTTCGCAAGTGCTTATCACACTCAGATGATAAAGAATATACCGTATTTTCCGCACTATAAGGCGCACCTAAAAGGCTTACATTTTTCAAAAGCCGACAGTGCGCCTTATAATCCAGTACGCCTTATATATGGATCAATATTGAGCCGCATCAGGTCTCGCAACTACGGGAAGCAGCCGCCGACTCCATTTTCTCCCGTAGAAGAAGTAGTGTGCGGTGCATGCTGGGATATATGACTGCGCGAAGCGTGCATTTTCATTTCCATTTGTGTGTGTGTGTAAATACCCCAAAATGGCTCCTTTCAAGAGACACGCTTACGTGTTTCTTTTGTGTGTTTACAGCTGAACAAGGTTGGTCATATTGTGAATATGGACATTAACGTTTGAACAAC
>JABFEA020000085.1:6906536-6931853 GCA_019775915.2 Cyphomyrus plagiostoma
TCACTGTAAGATCCTCACTTTAAGGTCGTCATTGTAAGATCCTCACTGTAAGGTCATCATTGTAAGATCCTCACTGTAAGGTCATCATTGTAAGGTCCTCACTGCATGGTTCTCACTGTAAGATCCTCACTGCATGGTCCTCACTGTAAGGCCATCATTGTAAGATCCTCATTGTAGTCTCACCCAGACTTTGGGCTGGTCACTCGTTTCCATTATATTCTTTCCCATATTAACTAGCACTGTTAGACAAGGCATTCCTGTAAATTTCATGCTCAGTCAGAGGGGTTTCCCATTACTTTTCATAAGATGTTGCTATTTATTTCAATTTTAATCAGTTATTAGTCCATTTAATTATAGAGGCAAAAGGAGTACTGGTGTGTTTTCAAGATGTTAATTAGATTTCAATCCATTTTGGTTAACATATAATCCTATTAAATGTCCAATGCTATGTCCATGTAGGGGAAATTAAATTTACGCTGAAATATGACGTACATACAGGCATAAAGTGGGTGAATCTCAATACAGAAAACGCAAAAAACGTCTCTGTAGTCTCGCTAACTTGTCGTCCAAGAACGACTTGAGCTGCAATGAATCATGGGATTGGTCTCACTGGGTGCAGATGCAACTGATGTATCCTTGATATTTCAGGTGACGCAAGACCAACATCCGGGGATTTTTATCATCCTCTGTACTTGTGTTTTTAATATTTGAACTGGCCTTCGGCAATAGAAGATGATACAAAACAGGTACACGAGAACACAAGTATGCATATAGAGATTCTCATTTCTTTCCCTCCAAGACAGGAGAATATGTTGCAGTTTTCTTGGGATGTACTATAATTATGGTTGGGTATACAAAGATCTTAACAGGAGAATCAATCTGCAGTTACTGAAGACACAGACTCATGTGCAATTATACACATTTGAGCATGATGTGCAAAAAAGAGTGTCAGGAAAAGCTGGCCACCATGGAGTTAGAGTTATGAGTGCGGAGGATGTGGATGTAATGGCTTCATCTTGGAATTAAACTATTATTTATTTATAAGGGGGAATGTGTGTGTGTGTGTGTGTGTGTGTATGTATCTGTCTGTCTGAATGTCTGTTTGTTATTTTGAAGTTGTGGGGACCATTTTCAGTGAATGCGATTAAAAAACTAAAAATTGCTCGTATTTTTTTTTGGTTACTTATGATTAAGGTTAGGGCTGAGTAGGGGTTAAGGTCATTATGTTAGGATTACCATTTCCCTCCTTTGAAATGAATGGCGAGTCCCTACAAAGATATAATTACAAACCTGTATGTGTATATCTGTGTGTCTGTGTATGTTTATTTGTTTATTTGATGCTCATGGTGGCACCTTTAACTTACCTTTGATGTGAGTGGGAAGACTATGTAATATGGGGAGCAAATAGCACAAAAGTTTACCTTAGAATAAATCAATTAGCCTCATAAATCACTGGGCCTACTGTGTGTGATTTGGTTAGGGACACTTGTCATTGAAAGATTGCTGGTTTGAATCCCCGACGTGTAAAGCACCACTGAGGTACCCTAAGCAAGGTTCCGCCCCCAAGCACTGTTCCTTGGGTGCTGAAATTAGCTGCCCCCTGCTACGTCACAATGTGACAAGTGTGTTAAATGCAGAGGACACATTTCGTCATTGTGCACTGCATATGCTGTGGTTTGTAAACAATGACAGCTAATCACTTTCCTTTACTGTCTGATTTGCAGCCTAATTATGAAAGTCACACATCCATTGGCTGGTTTGACCGGCTCTGGATCAGGGCTGGAGGAACTACACTGTTCTAACAGACATAAAAGTCCTTATAGATGCGAGAATCATTTTGGTGTTAGCTGCTTCAGTGCGTGGTCAGTTAGCTGCGCGGGTGCCGATGCAGGAAATGCGACGTGGGCTTGACTTTCATTCCGATGCAGGCAACAGCGTGCAGAGAAAGCACACTTAAGTGAGGGGCGTTCATCTGGTCCTTGGCAGACACACCGGAGGCTCTGAATTAGATTCACCCGGCTGCTTAATCCCTCCTCTCCTGATTAGCTGGCAGAGGCGGTGCATGTCAGTGCCGGAGACGCTGAAGCTGTCCTCAGCAGAAGACCAGAGGCACTCATGCAGGCACGCCAAGGCCTCAGCCAATCAGATCAGCCCCCCCCCGGACCGTCCCCCGTTTCCCGCATTGATGCTCCCAGAGATTTCGAGGTGAAAAGAGAAATCGCAGAGACGTCTGTAGCCCCCACTCACGTCATTTGGCCTGGGAGGTGGGCATCCTAACCGGGCAAAAGTAACCGGGCAAAAGTTCATGGTCAAGAAAAAGGATGAGAGCATATGTGACTCTCCTCAAAACACCACATACAACACAGCTGAAAACACGGGTGTACAGAGGACACAGAAGCTGCCCCAAGACCAGTAAGCTGCAGCTGGCCAGGTCATGCATTTAAACCGAATTTCAATCATCGGATCAGAATTGGCCCTTAAAGACCCCGGAATGTAGACGATTATGTGTCAACCAGCAGTGTCTCTGTTACTACACCTCTTCCTCTTGCTGTCTCTCACCTTACCCCTGCTTAATTAATGCTCTAGCCCCCCCTCGTTCCACAGTCTCCAGACTCAACCCATTTTTTGACTCATTTGTGTATTATAACAAAATTCGTTGGGCTTCGTTCTTCATGCTTGTCTAGAAGCTGCCACTGAATACCTGTAAAAAAAAAAAGACAGAGAGAGAGAGAGCAAGAAAGAGAGCGACCAAGATAAGGAGGCAGAGTGAAAAAGAGAGAGAGAGAGAGCAGGATAAGGAGCGTGCGAGAAAGACAGAGAGAGAGTGAGAGAGAGAGAAAGAGATAGAGAAACAATAAGAGAGCAGTAGGCTGAGAAAGTAAGAGGTGGACGAGAACCCAGAGAGAGAGGGAGAGGAAAGGAGGGAGCGTGAGGAGCGTGTGGTGGGTGCATGCAGCGGGTGCGTGTGTTTGCCCGGGAGTGTGTGTGTGCGTGCGAGGGGCCGTCCAATCAGAGCTCCCCTCCTGAGCTGCAGCAGGCGAGCAACACTGGCCCGGCAGACTGGGGAGCGCGCTGCTGAGAGGCGGATCGCTGGATGCCGACGGGCATGCGGCGGGAAATGACAGGCGCCTCTGGGACCTATTAACACCTCCCCCCACGTGGAGTCCCCCTCCAGACCTCGGACAGGGTAAGGGCTGGACGGACCACACTGGAGGAGCATCACAGGCAGTGTGGCGGGGCTGTTGAAGTCTGGGGAGGAGGGGATGGGAACTTAACGTCACTTCGATGAGTGTGTTATTCAGTATATCGAGGGGGGCAATTTACTTGGCTTTTTCCCGGCTCGTCTCCCGAACGCGATTGTTCTTTTCTGTACCATACAGGCACTGCCGCTTACACTGTAGTGTCACCATGTCAAATTACCCTCAGGATTACAGGTGTGAGACTCTTAATGTTCACGAGATCGCAGCCACTGCATCCCCTTAAAGTCAGTAAACCGCGCGAGTGGGACATGTGCCTCAGATCGCCGGGAACGCTGTCGGGAATCACGCACATATCGGCGCACAGACAGGCAGCGACAGAGACAGAGGCGGGTCCAACGGGCAGCGGTGCGACGCGCGCCGAGAAGGAAGGTGGGTCGTTCCCACGGTGTGGCGTTCAGGTGACCGGGAGTCACTGCGACTTGGCTAAGGCCACCGCCGTTCCGATTTCTCCGATTCATCAGTGTAACGCATGTGTTTCGGCTCCCGTTATGGGATCGTCGGGAGGATGAAACGCGTTTCCGAAGTTGGGCATCCGGGCCGAGCACAGAATGAAATTAGCATGTCAAGGTGGCGAATCAGCTTCCCACCCCCCACCAGCTGGGAATCCATGGGACTTTGTTAATCCCATATTAAGGAATCATTCCCAGTAGCCAGGCCCTGGGGACTTGGGGATTGCAGCACTGAGTCCGTCACTCGCACGAAACAGGGGAAGATTAGAAAACACGTGCCCCCTTACCAGAGGCGTGGGGGAATAATTAAGGGAGAAGTGAGCAGCATGAGCCTGGGTGTACAGCACTGCTGACGTCCTCATTAATCTCCAGCTGGATAGACTCCCTTTTCATGAAGCTTCTCTGTCTCCAGCTTATTAGGGAAGGAAGATTGATCTTCCCCATACAGCACGGGTGAAGGTATCAGCGTTTACACCCTGCGTCAGTGGGCTAAATGTGCTGTGGACATGCCACCATCTGCAGCAGGTGGATTCTGTATTAATACCAGGAACAGAAAATCTAAGCATCCTCTGCGGGCTGGGAGTTCCTCCTTCAGCTCCCTGACTCTGATTGGACAGACAGCCAAGGGTGGCCTACAGTAGAGCCCGTAAGCAAAGGCCAAATGATCGATACTCTCTACGCATGACTCACACTGAGGCGTAATGTTGCACCAGACCCGAGGCTGGGTACTTGCATAGCTGAAGTCAGTAAAGTGAAATAAAGTTTCAGTGCATTTTTCTGATATACTTTTCGCACAAAAAATGTCTCACACAATAATGTCTTAAAATAAGCTTTCTGATAAGTTACTGTTTAGCGTTGTGATTACGAACTGAAATACTTACCATATTCTATTTTAATTCCATTACTGTTATCGTATCTTTTGACAGCAGTTTTACCAGGGGTGTGAACAACTGTGATGGCAATCAGTGTTTACTTTCATTTTCATTTGTTGTTTTATTTGGTGTTCTGAAAAGATAGAGGTAGACAGACAGACAGAGAGACAAGCAGACAGACAAACAGAGAGAGATAGACAGACAGACATAGAGACGAGCAGACAGTCAGGGAAAGAGACAGGCAAACAAACATAGAAATGAGCAGACAGACAGGCAGACAGAGATAGAGACAAGCAGACAGACAGACAGACAGGCAGACAGACAAACATAGAAATGAACAGACAGATGGGCAGACAGACAAACATAGCAAGGAGTAGACAGACAGGCTGAGAGACAAGCAGACAGACAGCGGGCAAACTGACAGAGCAAGATAGACAGCCAGACAGAGAGATGGGCAGACAGACAGGAAGGCAGATAGATTGATAGAGTTGCTGATAAGGGTTAAAAAATGGGAGGCCAGAAGATTTTTGTCAACAGTTCCTGTATTCGTTCAGAGTCAGACTGGGTAGGCTAATAGACCGGATTCATCTGGGTTTTTTCCCACTCTCCATCACCTCTGGGACGCTGGGACAGCCGTGCCGAGAGTGCAGCGTGAAATATAGGATTCCATTAAGGCCGGAATATCCGCCTCCATCCGCGGTCCGAGAGGCCCCAAACCCCCAAATGGAGACGCATCACTCTGCCCTGTGGGCCATCATCAAACCCGCTCCATCCTTATGAATCGCATGGTCCCGTGTCCAGAACACCGCTGGCTTGGGGCTATGAAAAGATCCAGTTACACGTCTGGGGAGCCAGTCCTGCCCCAGCCAGAGATGCTGGATATGGATGGAGACATGAAACACTTTGTTTCCCAGCCACACTTTGCGTTTACTTGATAATGCACTCACTCCCTTCCTGTGGGGAAGTCCAGGAACAAACCGGTAAGGTCCACAGAGGGCAGAAGCTGAGGCCTTTCCAATCATTTCAATCTTTCTTCTTGTATAATATTTACCGTACGACCCACCTCATTATTGTTAACCATTAATGAGTTCAGGGTACGCACGATTTCACCTGTTGGCGATATTGGCGTGCGGCCCGCATGAATAGAGAATGAAGGCGTTCTAAAATCAAAGCAAAAATACACTGCATTCATTTCCCTAATTAATCATACACTTTTGTGCAGGTGTGGAAGCTAATCAGAGCCTCCTTATAATCATGCCATATAATCGCGGTTTAGCCGTACCTGCTGTGTAGCGAGGATGCTAAGCACCACGACACTTGCTGCGGGGCTTTCTTAGCGAATGAAAAGTTTGCTAAAGATCACAGCGGATGCCTCTGCTAATATCATAATTGCTGCGCATTGAGTCAGTAACAACACAAGTTACAGAACATGTTCTCGCAGTCAAATCAGTTGCTTCATGAAGAAAAAGCCTTTCAGGTGACAAATACAACCTTTCCTTAAAATATGGAGCTACTTGTGCTCAGACGGTGACTAGGTCAGCAGAGATGACATTTTCCACAAAGCAGACATGCTCAGTCTGTTTCTGCATTTACTTAACCTGTTCAAAAAATAAAGAATATTTTATTTAGTCTTAATTCTGTATATCTTAGATTAATAAACACAGGTAAACCCTGGGGATTTCTTTTTATTGCACCTAGACATAATGCTCAAATTTGAAATAATTGAACAATAATAATTGTTCTTTTACCAAGAAGTTTTATTATGAGAAACTGTAAGTTCCAGCTTACGGTCTGTAGGCAGAACATTCCCGCTGAAGGCTTTGTGTGTCTGCCCACCTTGCACGAGTCAGCCAATCATGGAGCAGGGGGCGGGCAAAACACTGAGTCATCTTTCCCTCGGGGCTCCTCCTCTCCGTGCGAAATACATGAAGGGATGTCGGGGGCATCCACATCACATGCACTGTGTTATCCACATCACCTGCCCTGTGTTGTCCACATCACCTGCCCTGTGTTGTCCACATCACCTGCCCTATGTTGTCCACATTACCTTCCCTGTGTCGTCCACATCATCTGCCCTGTGTCGTCCACCTCACGTGCACTGTGTCGTCCACATCACCTGCCCTGTGTTGTCCACATCACCTGCCCTGTGTCATCCACCTCACATGCGCTGTGTCGTTCACATCACCTGTGCTGTATCGTCCACATCACCTGTGCTATGCTGACCACATCACCTGTGCGGTTTTGTTCACATCACTTGTGCTGTGTTGTCCACATCACCTGTGCTGCATTATCAATCACACAAACCTGGCTTCGTCTGCCCCCCCCATACCTTTCCCTCGTCTCCATGTGACATGGTTCTGTAAGATGGAAAGTCTGTTTTGTTTTGTCTCATCCAAGAAATATTTCTCGTTTTTTGCTGCATCTTGGGTAAACTGTAACATGACAGATAGCATATGTCTTTCCGCGGTGATTTGGAGCGGACATATAGGTAAAAACAACACGACGTTAGTGCAGTCACTGTGAGCTCTGTAACTATGTCTGACTTACCCACCTTGACATTTTCAGTCCAAGACCCAGCATTACCTTTTAAAAGGCATGTGAAATGGACATTTATTATCAAACCAGGCATGTAAGGAATTCTCTGTTCCCATAAAAATGACTGATTAACTGTCAGGAAGTTTTACTTCTCCTGGGTTGGCCTCCTATATCTCATGTGTTTTCAAGCTACTCCTTGGGTTTTCTGGATAATTATATCTTCTCCACGGATATCCACCTGAAAAGAAGCTTTGCTAGGAATGAACCTGGCCAGTAATATAGCAGTAATGGAGAAATGCCACATTTTTACCTTCATCTCGTGTTTTCAGGTACATAGGAACTCCATCGGATGAATGGGATTTCTTTTCTGTGTCGTTTCGTTTGTTCGTCCATAACAGGGCTGTTTCCACCTTACGGATATATTTATTGGTGATACGAGCAATGTGTCAGTTTAAATGGGCAGCAACAGAATGTAGGAGAGTCGCAGTTGGCTGATGAAATATTGGCTGGTGAGCTTCTACATTTCAAAAAAGGGCTACAACTTTTCATGTAATGTGACACCCCCCGTCTGTCTCTTCCTCCCCTCTCTCTCTTTCCAGAGGAGGACCAAGATGACCATCTGCTTCAGCTACTGATAAAACCTTGATCGAAACCCACAAAAATCAGCTTTTCCTCTGCACAGAATGTGAATGATACCAAACGCATGACGTCAATAGGATAAGTCTCTCCCTTAATGGGCAGCCATGGACATTAACAGAACTCTCTGGACTCGTCTAATCTGGGTTTAGCACCATTTTGCATCGCATCACGGCCTCTGGGGGCAATTCTCCAGCCCTTTGTCACCATGTGGGTCCCCTTCAGCACCTTCAGTCTCTGCCCCTTGCTGGTGTGCCTCAGCTTTGTCCCAAGGAGTTATGGGAATCCCCAGCATGGTCCCATCAAGGGACCGAAGAACCACACTCGAGCCATCGAGATGGAGAAGGACATTCACCACCGGCCTAAACGTGGCTGGATCTGGAACCAGTTTTTCGTTTTAGAAGAACACATAGGATCAGAGCCTCAGTATGTGGGGAAGGTAAGATCCTCCATTTTAATGACTGCCAGAATAATGTCTTCTACGGTGATATTTATCGTAAGTGAAAATGAATGGAAGCAGTACCGGGGTCAGAAAAAGCAGTGTTGGGGTCTCTCTCAACACTGTTCAGGGATCACTGAAGGCAGTGCTGTGGTTGCTCGAGGCTGCGCAGGGGTCACTGGAGGTGGTGCTGGGGTAGCTCGAAATAGTGGCGTGGTTACTCGAGACAGGACTGGGGGTAGCTTGATGCTGTGCTGTGGCCAGTCAAAGCAGTGCGCGGGTCACTGGAGAAGGTGCTCGGGTAGCTGCAAGTGGTGCTGGGGTTTGTTCAGGACAGTGCTGGTGTAGCTTGAGGCAGTGATGGGGTCACTGTAAGCAGTGCTAGGGTCACTGAAGGTAGTGCAGGGGTTAGTACAGATGGTACTGGGGTAGTTCAAGGTGGTGCTGGGGTAGCTTGAGGCAGTGCTGTGGTCGCTTGAGAGAAGACTGGGGTAGCTTCAAGCAATGCTGGGGTCACAGGAGGCAGAGCTGGTGTCATTTTGGGCAGTGCTACACTGACTTGTGGTCCACAAGTATACATGCGATTCTGCTTTTATTACCGCAAAGCACGTAATATTCGGCTGAATGCGTAGCTCTCCCCCCTCTCTCTCTGCAGCGAATAACTAGAGTGTGCTCAAGAGCCATGTGGTCTTGGCGTTCAAACTGTGGCTCTTATGATTTTTTTAGCTGACGAGATGTGTGCAGTGCTGAGCATATCCAGCTGAACACAGCCAAGGGTTATCTGTTACTCGCATGCTATAACATTAATCTGAGACACTGTACAGATGCAACAGATGCAGTGACATCACCCACCCTCCCAGAGGCGCTCCAAAACCACACTGATTACTACCACAACATTTTCACTGCATGGATACCACTTGTTTATGGTGTATGGATCCCATACGATTGATGTTTATGGCGCGTGGATCCCAAATGGGTCCTGTTTATAATATGTGGATCCCGTACAGTCAATGTTTCACAGGAACTGAATGTCGCCACGTGGTATATGTTGTGGTTGGTTTTACCACTGCGTACAGTACTGTGGAACAGTGGATAAATCGATATTTTATGGCTGATGTGGCATATGGTTAATGTACCTTTGACATTATTACAGCTTATTTTATGGATATGGATTTCTTAATAATGGAACTGTTGATATAACACTAGTGGTTACCACATTAGTAATGTGTGTACACTGTCTGATACAGTAATAGCTAGCGGTGTAATCTGAATGCTTGGAGATACTCCCAGGGTTTCAGATGGAGGCCAATCACGTGCAGCTGACCTCCCCGTGCCTAGGATGCGGTGCACCTGCACCCGTTCAGATCGTTTTCATTTCTCAGCCCAAGCCGTGACGTTTACAAGCGCACCTGGCAGCCGCGCGTATGGGTGCGGCGAATTCAAAACAGCACCGCCCTGTCTTATTTTTACCCTCAGGTCCCACCTTGCATCTGAACTGAAACTTATTCCCAAGAGACCAGCCAATAGGGACGCCCGCCAACCCCGAGGCACAGGTGTATCAGCATGGACCGTTTGTTACGATCGAAAGCATCCATCCAATCTGCGTTGCGCTAAGGCGTGAGCATCAAAAAAGCTTGAGCACGGTGTGAATGCATGTGCATTTCATGCTGTTGTTCGTGTATTCTGCCCGCTGCTAGGACTGAATACTGTGTTACAAATCCTCTGGCTCCACTCCGCCTTGTAAGCTATTGTCTGCGCACTGAATCCGTTCTATTACAATGCAGTACCTTCCTAGTGACACTATTGCAGTTTTTTCCAAAGCGACTGAGGAAAGGATATGAGAAGCTGACCTGAAATTGCTGAACGCTGCTTCATGAAGTATCGTACGATTGCTGTTCATCTATGTATTTATTCATTAAAGAGCGTTGATTTATTATAACACTAAGATATGTATTTGATTAGTCCTGTTGCAGCGGTGTGTCTGATTTAATAACAATAATGATAGTAATAATTATTGCTGTAGAGGTATACAATGAGCGCTGTCAGTATGTGAATGTCAGTATTCGTGGTTTGTATGCGTGCCTACGCGTATGCACGCATCTTTTTCGTGCTATTTGCATTAGGTTAGCAGGCTGCCATCAGCTTGTGCTTACATACCAACCGTGTAAATATAGTGAAAATGTATTCCAGCCAGAGAGGGTAGTATTAAGCGGGACGGGCAGCAGCCGGACTCCCACACGGCAGCGCCGAGACTCTAATGCGCTCCGGCGATTATCTGCGACGTGATAAAAGCGCAGCGAGTGCAGCGAGGGGGAGTCAGACAGGGAGCGGCGTCACCCACGCAAAGGCCCGGACGCTGGCCAGAGTCCCCCGTAAATCACTGCGGCGTCGCTGCGTGTGCCCTGAAACTGTCACATGCCGGATGTAAATCCCCCGTGTGATGCGGGGAAACTCGTACGCTGCTCATCAGCCCAAGTGTAAAGACTGCTGAGTGCAACACTTTCCGCACTACATATGCCGTTTTTTCAATCAAGAGCAGAAATTTTAATTTGATATTTCTGTAAATGATTTACATTTCCTTGCGGATTCAAAGCCCCTTGTGCATACTTAACACCAAAGAATTCCTAAGACTTTCCTGTTGATTAGATTATCTTATTTTACTGCTCACTTGGATAAATGCATCTGCAGTTCAAATTTTAAAAGTATCATATTCAGAGCTACTGAATAATTAATATATATAAAAATGTATATCATTATTGTAATATTTATAATCAATATCCTTGTTATTTGTCTTTTATTTCTCAATAAAACAACCTGTTTCGTACAACATCTGTTTAAATTTTAAAAGGCTGCCTCATGATGATCTTCTTTGCATGTATAATACAGCTTAGCCTTTACAAACCATAATTTTTACCGTATTTATATATGCAGCATGTGTGATGCTAATGATAAGCAGGATAATATATTAATGAATGTCTTCTAGCTGTGGGCTTCCATGTGCCACATAGGGCGTCCATGTGCCACATAGGGCGTCCATACGCACTTAGCTCAGCTCCATAGCAGTATTTACCACCACTCAAACCATGCCTTTGCATGGGGCCCCCAAGGTTTTGTGGTTTGGCCCCCTGTTGGCTACAAAGAGTCACTACACTAAATATAAAGGCATTCCTTATTTAGGAGATGATGAATTAGCATGTTCTCCTAACCCTGCTAGCCTGCTACAGTCTTCTGACTCTAGTTGCTATTAATTTAGTTTTGCATGCATCTGAAGAGGGCAGAGTGGCCAGAAGGAACAAGGGGCTTTTTTTTGTGGAGCCCCAGGAACAACAAGCCCTGCCCTGCATAGGAGATCCATGCCATTTGTTGCCAGTGTTGAAGTCTTAAAAATCATGCCATTTCAATGGGATGTTTCAAGGATACTCTCAAGTGAGGGAAGTCTTTCCCTTCACTCCCTAGCTACTGTGGGAAGGCTGGCGTTCCTTTAATATCAAGGACATCAGAGCCACCTGTGGAGTTAGCTACTTGTAAGCCCCATTTAACGTCTATGTTAAGCTGCTAATAAAAGAACATCGAGGTGCAAAGACTTTCATTACCGCCTCACCTCGAAAAGAGGCTTCAAGTGACCTCGCTCAAAAAAGTGTCGCTAGACATGGCGCAGATGACTCCACACAGGAGGCGACTCCCTGTCAAGTCTTACAGCAAGGGGGTTGTTCGCATGCGTGAGAGGCAGATATTTAACAAGAAAATGAGTGAAACCGTTGGTCAAAAGCTTGAGAGCGCAATTTGGCAATACCTGCGCAGGAGCGTGGTCTGCACAGGAACGTGGTCTGCACACCTCCTTTTAGACTCCTCTACTGCCAGAAGGAAAACACTGGAAGCAGCACCTTAAGCTCAGTAGTTCTGTTTGCCTTTTACGTTACTCGCTGTTTACTTTATGGTAGTGGATAGCATCAGTTGCTCCCCAGCACTGCGGGAATAAAAGGCACGTCGGTTTTTAACTGTCAGTAACTGAGGTACGTCCTTTTTTGGCTTTACCTCCTGCACAGGAAAAATGGTTCTTATAAAGCAAGAATGAATCTAAACCTGGCTGTTCTTGGTGAGGCGGTTGGGATATCAGCTAAATATGACCGCACTTATACCTTTCGCAAAACTTAAATTGGTAGACACGGAACGGTGGATGAGAGAGTATTTTGTAAAATGTGTCATTTAGAGTTCCAAACAAATTCACATTTCTTGTAAAAGGTTTTCTCAAAATGGCTGCATGGGATAAAAAAAAAAAATGTTAAAAGAGGATGGCAGCACATTAAATTTGGGAGCACAAAAAACACGGAGACCTTTACCTGATCAAATAATCCTTTTGCAGGGGAATTTTCTGGTAAAAGCAAGTAAAACAATATTGATGTGCTGTGGTTCCCTCTCCCACATTCTCTAATATGCCGTCTAATATAGCTTTGAGAGAGAAAGGGTTCAGTTAACCCTAAATCAAACAAATGTCACAGACATAATGGCATTTTATCAGTTTGACTTAATATTCACAGACCTCTAAATGCATCAGAAATCGTTATGGATGCATAATCAGCTTTTAAAACAGCTAAGGTTAAGCCAGCCTATAAAAATGAGATTTGCTGGGATTTTGAACTGAATCTGGACCAATTAGACCTAGTCACCATGACTCTAAGTAGTGGTTTAGAGTGGTTTAGAGTAGTGGAGCACTTGTTCAACAATAACCTTGTAAGGTACAGATAGCTCACAGGAGTTTTACTCGCACAGAAATGTCCTTACGGCAGAAGGATAAATGATTGGTTCAGTGAGATAACCAATCAGATTGTAGAGGATCCAAGCAATTAGAGGAGACATCAGATTGGTTGGTCCCGCCTCATCCAGTGGCTTAAACCCACCTCCTCTATAATCTGATTGGTTATCTCTCTAAACCAATCATTTATCATTCTGCCCTAACAACAATTTTGTGTAAAAAAAGTTAAGCTACCACAATCGTACAGATTTCATGGATATAAGAAAGGCAGGTATTTCTGAGGCCACTTATTGGATTTTCTCAGAAAGCTAAAACTGACCATTTAGTTATATTTTAAAATAGCATTCAATAGAGCTCCATAATCCTCTATGTAGATGTCCTCACCAACAGCCATGACTTAACATGCATTACTTATGTTTGGCAAAGAATAACAAGTAAACACATTCATGATTAAAATGCCTGTATTAAGTATGTAATTTCCATTAATTTAGAACTAGAAATGACCTTTATGACATGTGGCAAACACATCATACAGCAAACAACTGAAATCTCAGGCATTCTGGCTCCTTGTCTTTCATATTCTTCCATTCGGGAAATCACGTGTATATCCTGTTCAAGGAGCTTCAGTGCAAACATGAAAGGGACATGATGTAACCTGGGATAATGGGGCATGATTGTGTAGTGCAAATTAATCGTGCAGATTATAAGAAGCATGCAAATAGGCACATCAGACTGAATGAGGCTTAAGCTTTTATTGCTGGGGTACAGAGGTCAACAACATGGCAAGGTCTGAGGGATGTTGTGATCAAAATGCAGGTTTTACCAGGGACATGATATTTTAAAATGTAGCCTACGGAGTATTTTATCACAGACACAGACAATTCTTGCCAAGGACACAATTGTCCGCATACAGACATGTTGACGATCCCTGCTGAGATACCTTGGAGTTATTTCCAGTGCGGTAAGCTACAGTGTATGACTGTCTCCTGCAGGTCTGACCCACAGCTTTGGACTTTGAGTACCAGCCTGAGTGATACAACATAGAACTGTCAGCTGCAGGTTTGACTGAGGCAGGATGGCCAGGGACGGGTTTAACAGTGTTTCTCGGTAGAGTTCCAAAAAAGGAAACGTGCGGCTATGAGGCAGCAGTGGCTCCATTAGGGCCAGCCAAGCGATCATCGTTAAAGGAGCTGCAGTGATCCAGTGTGACACCAGCACTCTGCCAGCAAACGGAGAACTCTGGATCCTGTGGGAACCTGGGCTTTTTTAAAGCTTGTGAGCGTTTCAGAAGAGGCTGGGAGACTCCTAGGCTCTGGCAGGGTACAGTTGAAAGCCAGGATGCTGGGCATGCAGGCTGACACCTCAACCGTGGACAATGAAATACTAATCAAGCTTTACGAGACCTCAGTGGTTAAGGAGAGTTTAGCAGATGCTGTTTTTTCATCACAAGGCCATACACAATCTTTTTGGGCTAAGGGAGGGTTTCGCACAAACCACATACCAGCAGAGTCTATGAGGACATGAACTCACAACCTAGTGGTGTAATGTCGTTTGACTTTTCCTGTTACCATTATCTGTAAGCGTTGATCGGGCAGAATGCCCCTGTCTCCTGATTCTGAAAGCAGACATACCTGCTGAAACCGCCCCGACCACAGATTTCTACCTTAAGCTCTGCCTTAGTTCTCGTTCTCCACGCCTTTGCAGCAGTCTTATAATCTCTACACTCGTTTCATTGTGCCCCTCTTCTAATAACAAAGGTACAATAGGAATATATATAATGAGGGTTTAAAAAAAGGAAAGGCTGTTATCTTTTGTGCTGAAGACTCCAGGACTGGAGTGTGTGATTTGAAAATAGTGATTTGATATATCCTGTCTGAATGAGGTAATGGGTCCCTTAACAATTGCACATAAATCTATCAGATCTGGGGGAAGAAAGGCCTTCTTATCGAGCTATTGAAGTGTAGCAATTCTGTGTTCTGGTACGACCCTGTTGTTTGAGTGAAAACTGTGTGATGGCGATGTGTGTTTTTTTTTTCTTTTCTCCCTCTCTCCTTGCTCTGCGAGTCCAGTCACATTTGAGCACTGACAGTATGGAAAAAAGGGGGCAAGAACCTTTAGTTGAACCTGTCACATGTCTGCCCCCCCCCCCCACACCCCCACCCTAGGAGTGAGAACTAACTGCCCTAACCTCCCTCTGGGGTGCTCATGTCGTGTGTGAAGTCAGACCCTGTTCAGAAACATCACCAGCACCCACATCACCGGTATACACACTGTCTGCCCTATTCTCCCATGTCCGGCAAGCAGCAGATAAACAGTGTCCACTGGGAGCTGGTTATCTGGGGATAGTGCAACTTTAATTCCTTTTCAGGAAATGTACTGTACAAACTGAAGTATCCCCGGAAGCGTTTACATCAACAAACCCGAGCTCGTACAACATGCATACACAAACAGATGCACAAGACCAAGGAGGAGCGAACATATCTGCACCAGCAAACTGTAACACAAACACGTTCTCATCTTCCGGAATATTTGAAAAATACACACACTGTACTGAGTCCTTCAAAGCTAAAGTTCTTGGTTCAGCAAAAAAGTTTGTGGGTCTTCGTTAACAGGAACCCCTGGCTATTAGGAGTTACAGAAGTCCTGCAAGAGCTTCTGTTTTCCTTCAAAATCTTCAGACTTCCCAAAGGCACGTTGATGTTTTTGATGCTTGAGTTCATCTTGCTGCGGGTCATCCTCTTGCAGGTGTAACAGTGATGTCGTTGGTTGCTTGAGGAATTTATTAGACATGTTCAATTCATAAATGCTTTTTGTTTCAAAATCCGTAATGGATTCCATGGATTCAGAGTGGTATCGGTTGGTCAACCATATCATTGTATCCAGATACATCCTTTCTAATGTTCCAGATTTTCTGGCTAAGATCTGCTTGCTATGGGTGACCATGACAGGAGACAGATGCTCCGGCCGTCGTAGCCCTTGGCTTCCAGCTGTCATAGCCCTTAGTTTCCACCACCATAGCTCTTGGCTTTTGGCTGTCGTAGCCCTTTGCTTTTGGCCGTTGTAGCCCTTAGCTTCCGGCTGTCATAACTCTTAGCTTCTGGCCATCGTAGCCATTTAGCTTCCATCTGTCATAGCCCTTAGCTTCCCTCATATGTGCAAAACTCCTCACCCTAACAAGGCACTCGTGTGCGGTACAATTCAGAAGCTGTTTTTTGTTAAATATTTAAATCTAAAGCAGGCCGATTCATGGTCAATTTTACATTTTCCAATAAAGCTTTGAAGAGAACATGCTGCCTGGAAACTAAAAAGGAACACAATTCCTGTTGTAGCCTTGAAAGAATGTTAAAATAACAACATTGCTGTTGGTCTAACCTCATCCCCTTGACTGGCTACCTATTGTGATATTCAATCATAAAGCTGGATTTGTACCCAAGCCATTTAGGTTAAGTACCTTGCTCTGGGGTATCGTTGTATTGTTCTACTCCATATTCATGGCTGCTTCTGCAGCCCCCAGACATTTTTCTCCTTTCAGGCACATCTACACAGAATAGGGACTGGGAGAGTGCAGCTGTATAGCACAGCAGGTTTGGCAGTGGTCATGAAACTGATGCTCTTCATCACTGTTTTCTTGTTTTTTCCCTCTCTCATGGTTCTTAGTCTGTTCTTCATTAAAACTAAAAAAAAAATCAAAGCATTTCATTGATTTTTGCATATTCTTTGTATATTTAGTTTGAGGTTCATGGAGTCTGCTTTTGCCTTCAGAAGCCCAACGGTGAATTTCATCCCAGTGCTAGCGGTTAGCATTAACGCTAACAAAAGTGGTTACAATAAGGCCATTATTTCTGGAAGATTCCCTTTGTCAGCAGCATTTTGGAATTCATCTTTTATATCATGTAGCCAGCTCGGGGTCACTGGGTTTTGAATGTCCATAACATCTCACATCCACTCGAGTGACCCAGGTTCGAATCCAGCCCCAGGCCATCGTAACTGTCATCCGTTTTCACCCAGCACTTCAAAGCTGGTGGGATTGTGTGTGTGTGTGATCACGTGAACACCACCTCTCTGCTGACGCCTAAGATGTGACCGTTGTTAGTTGCAGGGAAGTAACATTTATTTGCTGATGTTAATCTAATACTTTCTACTCAGATGACTCTAAATTAGCATATTAATGAAAATATCTAGGATAACTGTATGTAATATGAACACTGCAGCCAAGCGCCTTGATGCTCTTTAAAATTTGTTTTCTACCAGATATGCGATTAGGAATTCAGCATATTTGCAATGATAAACAGTTTTATTTTCCATATGCTTATATTTGACTGTGGATTTGTGGTTAATCCTCGTTCCCGTTTAGTGTTTAGAGATTTAAGCAACGCTAGGCAACGGTGGGCCTGCGACCTGTCCCAGAAATGTACTGTCAATACGCAAATACCAGCCCACATAAATGACAAGTTCTTGGACTGAGGGAGAGAAGCAGAGCACACGGTATATAGGAGGAATGTGAAGGGAGTGGGGATCAGACCCACATCCCCGAGGATGCGAGAACACAGCAATCCCCATCGTTTCCCGTGCTTTACACCTTCATTTGTGCTACAATAAAATATCGCCACAGTTACGATTATAACATTACAACATGTAACATTTTGGCTAAAAACCCCTTCACCTCAGCTCCCTTTGCTCAGCTCTGCACTTTATCGTAACGCGGTGTCTGAAGTTAGACAGAGGGCATCCATTACACCGGTGCCAAATTGGGGTTGGACATGGTGCAGGGAGTGTTGCCGTCAATCGCCGACCACCACTGGCCTGAGGAAGGAAGGACAGCCCAACCCCCCACCAGGAATCCGCGCCGTGCAGCTTGCTAGCCAAAGCTAACGGTTTAATGTCAGTAATGGTGCGCCGCTTTCCCACAATGCACCTCTAAGGGCTCTTTGACGTGTCAGGTGGACGTGGGCGACCCCCGCGGACCCTCCTCCATGACTAATCCTGATTAAACCACGAGGGATATGTGGCATCTTCACCCTGTGGCCGGGACATTGTGTCCCCACCAGTGTTGGTATTTCTGTGCACTGCGGTATCTGCTTTATGTATTTATTTAGCTGATATTTCCCTCCAGAACCGTACTTTTTAATTATTTGCTCCTTGGACCCCTTAATCCACAACAGTGACCGTAAGTTACGCTCTGCTTCATTTACGCAGCAGGACATTCTCACACCAGCGATGTGCGGCCACGTGGGGACGTGGTGTAACTCAGACTTTAACCTCTCGGTCGCGGCCTGCTCTGGTAATGCTTGCTTCGCATTGTGGGTCAGCGTTTCTGGCTCCTTGACGTTACAATATGTTCATATCTTTCCAGAGACAAGTAATTAACTAAGAGCTGGACAGAAAAAATGTTGTAGAAGAAAGCAAACACAGCCGCCGTCTGGCGGAGCGGGTATCGCTGTCGCACAAAATTTGTCTGCATTTGGTGGGGGGGAAGCTTGAATTATTCAAAACGCTAATATAATTTAAACAGTTGCTCACATAGCAATAGCAGGTAAGGAGTTTCTATTTTTTTATGAGGTTATAAGTTCAAATCCCAGGAAAGCTGTGTGCTCAATAAAGCTTTTTTAAAAAAATATTAACTATTCTTCTCAATAAATAAAGTTAAAAAAAATGTAGACTACATCATTCCAAATTAGGTAACACTTTACATTAACTGCACCCCCGTAATGCCTTTATAATGCATTCATGGAACATTCATAAGCAACACATAAATATATCTTTTTGGTAACATTCCTTAACAGCTTTAATATACATTAATAAACGGTAAAGCTTTACATTAACTGCACCTTTATAATTCATTTATAATGTATTCGTAGAACATTCATTGCACCTTCATAAGGCATTCATAGAACAATCATAAGCAGCATGTACATATACCACAACATCCTAACATATCTTAACAGTTTTAATATACATTAATAATGAACATTATATGATAATAACAAACTGTATAATTGTATAATGTTTGTTATTAATGTATATTGAAGTTATTGAGGTATTTTAGGATAAGGTATACATATAAATATTCTATGAATGCATTATAAATGCATAATGAAGGTGCACTGAATGTTCTATGAATGCATAATGAATGCATTATGAGGGTGTAGTTAATGTAAAGCGTTACCCAAAAATTATTATTTATGAGTTGTTAGTTTAATTTTGTAATGTGATTTTAGTTAATGGGATCTGTAATTTCACCTCACAGCTGGAACACTGAAAAATAATTCAAATCTCTTGTTCATCATAATGGGGCATTTACAGCCTATTGCTGTTCCATAGAAGTATTATTATTATTTTTAATTGTAGTAGTAAATATGCCAGGTGTAAGTGAACAGATGTGGTCACCTGCACTGTCGAACATCCAAATACATCTATCATTTTGTCTTTGTTACCACGACAACAAAGTATAATGCATTTACTTTCCAATAATGTGGCTCATTGTAATGCAACTAATCTGGACTAGGTTGGATTAACCTGTTCAGAGTAATGACACCCTCCCCATCCAATCACCATGTGCGCCCCCGCAAACACTCTAGTGTTAGAATTATATTTTAGCCGATGCACAAATTTGTTCCAGCCAGGTATTGCAGGAACCGTAAATTAGCCTTGAAAATGTCAGAGTGGCTGACACATGCCTGCAAGTCCTCTCCGCAGAAACAGCTCTGTGGAATTCTGAACAAATGTTCAGACCCACCTGAGGCCACCTCTAAAACCGAGTACCACAGACAGCTTTCACCAACAAGACTTCCATGTCCTTCTGTACATCCTTCTGCGTGAGGGGCCTTCAGATAAGCCTTTTGTTGTTCGGTGCCTCTGTTTAAAAACACCCCCGTGTCAGTAGTGGTACTGTCCAGTTCTGCTTCAATTCGTATTTCCATGGGGCTCTGCTGATATTTACTGCCATTCATGTATTTGCATTAAAGGACGAAGACTCCCAAGGAAAATTTACCCATCCCCTGCAGACCCCCTGTCTCGTGGGGGGCACATGTGCAGGGATGTCTCTGACATCTACTCCATCTACCCATGCAAGTGACCTTTTCTGGATCAGGAAGAATCGCAGGAATGCAGTTTTTACGCTGCTGAATTTTGAATCATCATTATTATTTTAAATGGAATGCTTTCAACCAGACAGTGTCTTCTTACGACTCTGTTGTGTGTAATTTATTGTTTAAGACATGTGTACCTGATTATGCGATACAGACACCTCCTTTCTCCCCCTTGCAGCTACACTCCAACTCGGACAAAGGTGACGGCTCTGTCAGATACCTCCTTTCTGGTGAGGGAGCGGGAACCATCTTCCTCATCAACGAGGTCACAGGAGACATCCACGCCACCAAGAGCCTGGACCGTGAGAAGAAAGCGCACTACGTCTTACACGCACAAGCCATTGACCGGCACACCAACAGATCCCTGGAGCCAGAGTCGGAATTCATCATCAAAGTGCAGGATGTCAACGACAACGCCCCCAAGTTCCCAGACGGGCCGTTCGTCGCGTCCGTGGCTGAGATGTCCGACGTGGGTAAGGCACTCAGTCCTCGCTCTTTGATACCCCATGCAGCAGTACATATTAGCTGGGTCAACATTTCCACTAAGAACATCCCCCGCTGGATTATACCCTATGTGTTACCATCACTCACCGCCCTCTAACCGCATTTCTTTTTTCCACTTTATCATCCAGAGCTATGGAGATAATAAGATTGAATGCAGGATTATATTTGGAGAAGGCAGGTTTATGTTTTGCTGTCTAAGCAGTCCCTTTCGAGATCGTAACACATGCTTTGGCTCTTGCCTGGAACGTGGGTTGATGTTTTCACTGCCTCTTTTTATCACTCTTACGATATTTAAGTTCTCCTTTTCCGCTGCAGACCACATAAAGGCGTGGGATTCGTTATAGCAATACGTAACATCGGTTCCCATGCAGCAGTGGATCACCATTATTACCAGTCACAAAAAAAACATGGTGTAAAACATGGTTGAGTGTGTACATTTCGTGATCCTTTCCCATGTCTCTGAATTGTGTCTGGAGAAGCACTGCAGAAGGTCCTACAAAATTAAGAAAAATGTGTGGCCTTGCATTTATTCACTAGAGAATAATAAAACAGAAATCTTTTAAAAAGCAAACCAATCTTAAGTCTTTAAAGATGGGGGCAATGCAAGGCTCACTGTGTTTGAGACGGGAAGGTTGCCAGTTCAGATCTCTCGGTCGGCGAAGTAATTTCACTGATCAAGGCCCTTAACCCCTAAGTTGCTCCAGGAACTGTCTGACCCTGCTTTCCCAATTGTATGTTGCTTTGGATAAACTACCACGCTGAATAAATAAAACGTTAAAGATCGCATTATAACATTTTTGTGCCGATTCCGCGTGGAGGGTCTTGTTCTCCGTCGGAGGTCACCTCTTCCAGTGCTCTGTTTGAACTTTAACTTGTGCAGTTTAAGCTGCCTGCAAGGTAATGAGCAGCCATGTTTTAATTTGTGTGTACATTCTTTGCTAATACCTCAACACACAGCAGTGGCTCCACTCTCCAGGTTTTAAGGGGGATTAATCCTTCTGCTGAGGCCCTCGAAGTCTCGCTTACAACACGGGGGAGCGGAAAGGCACTGAGAAACCTGCCCCCTCGCGCGATTTGTCTGCGCAGAAGATTAAGTTTGTTTTATTAGCTCGCTTGTTTATATATTTTCCATCCTGTCGGCCTGGTAATAGTGTTCTGCCTCTGAGAGTAGTTATAATATCCCGAGCTGCCAAGTGCCCCCGTCTGCATATTGCTTTTCACTGGAAACTAGCACGCTTGTTTTCCAGTGACAAAGTCAGTCAGAAACGACGCGAGACAACAGCGAATCGCAGGACATTTTCTGTTCGTCGTGGAGCATTCCGGTGGGAGTGTTACTGCAGCGTGTTATTGATTATGTGGTGATTATTGATGCACTGCTTTTGTTAGGTTTATTTTGTTCTTTTGAAAAACAGGGAGGATGTCAAAGGTGGAAAGCAATGGAACAGCACCACTGTACCTGCACGGCACATTTAGCAGTGGAAACCAATCAAAGAACGCCTGACATTTTTTGTTCTTCTTAAGACCTGGATTCGATGTGTTTTGGGTCACCTCAAGTCACATGACATGGCCGTTATTCCGTCACACGCAGAAAGTGCCTGACTGTAAAGTGGTAATGAACAGCAGGCATGATGTTATGATGTTTGATAATGGACGCAGAGTGACTTTACTGAGCATGTGATAAACACCAGTTACTTCTGCTTTCATAAATGTGCTACCGCGGGGGATCCTTACCCATTCTCCACATTACCGCGACTCCACCGGTCAGCAGAAGTCCCAGTGTGATTGCTGAGGTAGCCTCATCTTGATGCTCCTCAAACAATGCAGAAGCTCATTCCCCTTCTTCTTAAATTTCTCGAGGGGCATTTGTGGGTTTGATGACGCAGCGGACGGGGTCCCGGGTCAAACCCAAGATTTATGCAGTTTTGCCGGGGCCTCTTGAATTGGAGGTAGCCTCGGTCCACTGGAGGTGTTTTTAAAGCAGCCACAAGCCGGTATATTAAGAGCTGTTAAACAGAGTGCTGTGTGAAGCATCACGTCTCTAATTATCGGCCAATCAGTGCTGATTAATTAGGAGCGCGGGATGATTGTGCCGCGGCGTGATGTCGCGTAGCTAGCAGTGAGCTAACGGATTAGCCTCTCGTCTTCACTCTGAAAAGCAGCTGAATGGAAGAATAGCTAGCGGAATTTGTGGTAGTGGGAAAGAGAAGGGGGGGACGGGGCATATCGAGCACGTTACTCCGGGGAATGCTGCAGCTGTGTCACGCGGCGGAGCGCGGCTGCCAGCATCTTATTGCCATTCCTCTGTTTCGTTTGCTATTCATCTTCTCTTCCTCTCATCATAAATAAGCTCAGAGCGAGGGACTGAACAAACGTTTGTTTGTATTTTCTGGCATCTGGGTCGTTTTCTCAAAGAACCTACTTTTCCCTGTAAACAGACTGACCAAGGCCTCTGTGTGTTTAAGCTACTCTTCACAAATAATGAGTAAAATATCAGTGACTAATGTAGCATGGTTACGAATGACCGTCAGCAGCAGCGAGAGAAAGTGAAATGAATAGATGGACGAATGGCAATATGAATGGGCCATTCATCCTCGCCATTACCAGTTCGAGAGCAGGTGGATGTAGGGTCAACTGTCAGGTACGCTAGAATCTGGTCGCTTTATATTCCTAAATATCATACTGCCACAAAAACCTACAGGATTTCATAAAGAAGACCGTTTTAAATGCCTCACCATCCAAGCTACTGAGGAAATGGGCCTTTGACATCTAAAAAAGTATCTTGGAGGATCACCTCTGCTCGAGAGAGAACCCGAAAATCAGGGGTGGTTTTTGCGCATAATAATTTTAATTTGTAGCAAATAATGCTGATTTTTTTTTTTTTTTTTTTTCCCAGCTGGTGCTTTGAATTTAGTTACAACACCCACTGAGTATATCAATACTTTAAGTGCTAAGGTATACCTTTTCATAGATCTGTGGCTGAATGGGATTAGCTACCTTCTGATGCAAATAACATAGCGTTTAGGAGGTGTGCTGTGACACAACGGGATATTTTCATTTACTGAAAACAAGCATGGGCATACAGTAGGTTGGGGATGTTGACACTGAGATCAGACATGGGACAGAAATCTCCATGCTTGTAGACATCAGACATATCTCAGTGCTCTCTTTAAAATGCACATAAGAAGCATCGTTTGGCAGCTGATGGCAAAATGCAGAAGGATGTGGATTTAACTGGAGCAGGTTAAAGCCTGGATGGGCGACGCAAGGTGCTTCTGTAACGCTGCCAGCTGCCTAAAGTCCTTGTCTGGCAATGAACTTAAATCCCGCTGTGTAATAAACCCCTGGTAGGTGACAGAACATTTATATAGCAGATGGTTTTGCCCAAAGCAACATCCAAGCTTGGGTTCAGCTCCCCTGGAGCAGTTAAGGGTACTGCTGATAGACCCAGTGGCGATATAATTATTCTGCCAGGCTGAAGACTCAAACCCATAACCTTCCAGATACAGGCACAGAGCCCGAACCCACCCAACTGCACAGCACCCTGTGCTGGAGTGATAGACTCCGGTGTGCTTTTGAAGCTGGTATTTTCAGTCTGCCTTCTTGGACGGGCAGTCCTGCGATCCAGCCTCGGTTATTCAAAAATGCATTAACGGAGAGGCTTCCTCACCCTCGCTCTGCTGTTATAAACTGGCCTGCATGCTGTGGGACTGCAGCTCGGTCACGCCTGACTCTACCCATGAATCTCAGCGGTTATAAATAGATCCTCATTCGAAATGAAACTGAAAGTGGAGTTGTTTGGCTGGAATGCATATAACTATGGGCGGCACCATGGCTCAGCGCTCAGACCTGTCAACTTGCATCTCTGCGATTGAGGGCTCAAATTTCACTCCCACTCTGTGTGCGGTGCTTACACGTTCTCCCAGCAGCACCTAGGGTTTCTCCCACAATCCAGAAACATGCAGTTGGGCCAACGAATGTCAGTAAATGGGGTGTGTGTGTGTGTGTGTGTGTGTGTGTGTGTGTACACCCCAGCCTCGTGCTGCTGCGGATAAATGGCGAGTGACCTTGTCCGGGATAAACACTTCGAAGACAGAGGCAGTGCCGATATTCCCTGAGCATTTAGCACATTTATATCGTGTGCTATTGCCCATTTCTGAATCCAATTAATTATTTACTGGTACAGACTAATTTTTTAAAGGAAAGAAGTTTTCGTAAAAGCCAAAATCAATGTTCTAGACAGCTTTCTCTGTCGATGATGTAGAAAACGTGCATCTGTCTGTGTTAGTGATTAATGCGGTTTTCAGATCATGACTGAGCACATAAAAGGCTAATAGATGAAAAACAATGGCCAAATTAAATTAGAATACGAGCGAAAGACGGAGAACAGGGAGCAAATGAAGAAAGGCTTGCCTCCCTTTTATGGTGCCGCCTCACAGCAATACAGTTCAGGTTTGAGAAGTATGACCAGTATCGTTGTGTGTGGGGAAATGACCAGGGAAGCCAAGCCTATTAGACGCGCTGGTAGAAGTCGCTGTCACCACCACTAGGGGGCCAGCATCTACTGGCTTAATGGCTAATAGTATTACATTCTCAATACAGATCTTATACTGCAGACAATAAAAGTAACTACAAATTAAGACAATTACTTTACGAAGTATAATACAAACAGAATTACAGTAGAATAGAATTTCACTAATGGTGTGCGAGTGTGCTCTGCGATGGGCTGGCCCCCCATCCAGGGTTGTTCCCTGCCTCGTGCCCGTTGCTTCTGGGATAGGCTC
>JABFEA020000085.1:6965502-6976634 GCA_019775915.2 Cyphomyrus plagiostoma
ATACTGTATATTGAACAGTATTATATGATAATAAACAATGACAGTGGTAATATATTGATTATTGATCTTCATGGGGAAGTTCTTTCTCCTGCCTTCTCTGGCTCTTACTGAGACTCATATGGAGGTGAGACCAAGTCTGGGGCTCACAGCAAGGGGTGAGACTCCTGTGTCACTTATGGAGCTGGAGGGTTAAGGGACTTACTCAAGGGCCCACAGAAATGTAACTGTTCTGCCAGGGCCAGGCTCTAACCAGGAGCTTTCCAATCTCAGGCGGACAGGCTTAGCCCACTGAGCCACACACTGCCCCCATATGAGCCATGAATGCGTGGAAACCCTTTTCCAAACTGTGGTATTTGATCAACGAACGTGCGGATCAATGAACGTGCGGAAGTAAAAGTTGAGATTTTACGGTAAACTCATTTTCAGATGTCCTCAGATAACACAAGACGTCCCCCAGACCCTGCAGCGATTTATCTGCTAGATCCCTATAATCCGTTCCTCCAGGTGGGGAGACAAGCTGCTCCTCTGTGGGGTATAAACTCGGGCGCATTTAACAGCCCGATCCAGCCCTGCTCACTAACGTCAGCCCTGCACACACACTCTCTGGGGTGGGTAGGGCGAGCGGTCAGCATGTCCTTATGTTGGCATACATTAAGCGAAGTTTCAACGAAGCTCCCATCCTGTAAAATATGCAGATCATTAAATGAAACTGCGCAGGATTATTACATTTTTATTTATAAGATGCTTTTATCCAAAGTGATGAGCAACTGGGGGTTAAGGGACTCGCTCTGGGGACCAATGGTGACATCACGCTGTTACCCTGGGATTTGAACCGATGACCTCCCTATCAGACACACTGCCACTGGTATCTGTCTTACTCTGTCACTGTTGAATGGCATATATGAGATTAATTTGATATTCATGTGCTCAGAGTTTACAGTGGTGTACGACTGGTTAATAATACAAAGAAAGGCACATTTTGGATACTTAACACTGGTAACAGGGTAAAGTTATTATGGGAGTTTGAAATCAGGATGCTTAGTGGGAATGGCAGCGACTCAAGTAGTGACCACAATCCTGGGTTCTGAAACTGATGAATGAGAATTTTGATGTTTACCATGCATAGCTCCCCCTATCTGCAATCTAGAGTAGTGCAGACCTTCATGGTAGAATTTACTCAATTCAGTTTACTTCCTGAAGGCTTTGACACATGCCGAGTCGCAGGGCTTTCCAGAAAATAATAGCCTTCATTTGTGGGGCTTTGTTCCCCATCAGGACCACACCGCCCCTGACCTGTGCGGAATCTCCACCATTTTCTAGCCTGCGGAACCATGGGAACCACCTCAGTCCGCCCCTCCACATGGTCACTGAGTGAGAAGGCGAGTCATGATGACATCTTCCTCGGCCCCTGATGATGATGTCACATTGAAGAGCTTCAGTTCTATATACTTGATGATCTGTATATCTATCTACCTTATAGACTGATGTGTGGCTTTCGCACACGCATACCATTTCTGCGTTTGTGGACTTTGATATTTTCATCCATTTTTATTCAGGATCTTGTGTGACAGCAGCTCCATATCCTTGGTTTGTAGATAACAGTCAAGAATAAAATCTCTTCCATACTGACTGAAGTCCCCCCCCACCCCGCAATATGAATGGATCATTAGCTTCGCAGATCCAAACAGTTTTCAAAAAATCTCCAGAGCTGCACCCTCCACCCGCCCCCATCACAGCGACGCTTGAGCGTCAATCCCAGTGACCACAGAGTGAGGCTTTTCACCCGCCAGCAGCCTCAAAAAAACATCTCGCCCTAGTCCCAGTGGACAAGTTTGTGCCCCAGCAAAGACAAGGTCAGGAACCCACAGAGAGCCGGCGTCACGGCCCTGCTGGAGAACTGGAAGCCTGACACCCTTAATGACTTCTTATGACCTGCAGATGACAAGCGTTTAACCTCGGATCGGAGTTATGTTTTTGCTGTGAACACTGAGCCCCTCCAGCGCCAGGAAAATATAAAGTTGTCAGTAAGGAATCAGATGGAGTGTATAGATTAGAACACAGGATGTGATGTCACACACAGTGCCCATACTGTGGTAACATGTTTACTCACGTCCAGGAGAAACCAGGTTTAATTCATCTTAATTTACAGAATATTGGCGCCTCCCACATATTTGCTCTATCAATGGTACAATTCTATATTTAGCCACAATTTCAAGATGGAATATTGTTCAGTTCATAGTAATTTAAACTGTTTATTTCTATTCTTTATATACCTATGATTTCCATAACAGTCTCCCAGTAACTTAACTGGTGTTGCGACTGGTAATTGGTAAAGGACAGCAGAGGCACTTCATGTGTAACACGCAGTATTGCAGGTGCACCCAGCTCCTCTGAGTTTTAGCCGTAGTAAAGTTCAGGATCGACACCAGTATCTCATAAATAGAACATAACTCGTGTGTCTGGGGACCTTATATCTAGCATAGGTCGAAGGGGACACCATGAAAGGAAAAGTAATAAGGTTAGAGCATCCAGGGGGAGCCACCACCACTCAGGAGGGGGCCTACAGCTCCCTAGCTCCGCCTGGATGGGGGACATAATCTACCAGTCGGATGTGGTGGAGACAGGACGTGCTGACTGAGGACTCTGGGACCAAAATTTCCAGGTTAGGCAATTTCAATCACCATGTCCCCAGATGAAATGTCTGGCAAGCGAGGAGAGCAAGTTAAGTCCTGCTAGTTAGATGCCTTGTCTTATAACCAATGACAATGACAACTTTTGTACTTTAGTCACTGGCAGATGTACAGGGTTTAGTTTAGGTCATCCATCCATCCATCCATCCATCCATCCACTTATCCAGAATGGTGATGATTTCACTAGCCTGGCGAAGTCATTTCGCTGCCCTACAACATGCCAGTGTTTGCAAGTTCTGCTTTTCATAATGAAATAAATTATATAGTTAAGTGAAAACTGAATCCAGAGTCTTCTTTTTTGTTAAAATGCTTTGGGAACCTTTTTCCAAGCAGGAGAATGTTTGTTTAATACAGATCCTGTATCGTACACGGGGTCCCACAACGTTAGACTGCATTAATCCATATTTATGCATCGGCTGTTTGAGTCCACTCTGATGAACAGAAAACAACAGTTATAATCAAGTGCTGCTTCTGCGCTGTGTGATTATTTAGACATTGCTATTACCTGCCAATCGGGCTTGCATTATGGCAGTAAAATGAGCTGTCAAATATGCTGTGGCTCTTAGTAAACGTACAGCAATTTATATGGGAAATGAGATACTCGCCAGCACAGCATTGAAATGCTCTGAAACATAATGACACTGCCGATGCCCAAGGATTGTCCCATCTCTTTTTTTTTCCCGCCTCTCCGAAATGGGAGCAGGAAGAGGGAATAATCACTAAATGCCATTTTTGAATTTCAGCAGCCAGAAGTTGATTGAAGTCACCCCCTCCCTTTAATATATACAGTATTCACAATAAGAGATACTTTGAGGAAAGAAACCAGGTCAAAACAGGAAGGATAGATGCCAAGGTCTGTTTTCATGCTCCCTGAGACTGCACCCTTTGCTGAATGGATACGTTCTTTATGTGTCATCCTATTAATTCCTTTTTGGGGGGAGGTTTGTAACTTAGCAGGTTAAGTTTCTGTGCCTGTAATCAGAAGGTCGCAGTTCGAATTCTCTGCCAGGCAGGGTATCCACATCTCCGCAAGCTTCTTCAGCAAGCCCCTTAGTCCCCTTAACATTCTCCGGGGGGGGGGGTCAAATAAATGGCTGACCCTGCGCTGAGACCCCAGGCTTCACTCTCACCTGCATGTGTGTCTATATCGGAAAATGGAGAAAGATTGCATGAAAAGGAGCATTCGAATGTGTGAAAATAAACCTCAAACTTCCAATTATGGCAGTGTCACATGGGAAGTTTATGACACACTCTGCAACGTGGAATGTCTTTAGAGCATTAGAGCCGACGCCACTTCTGTCACAGCTATCATTACTGATATGTGTGCAGTGACATGTTTGCAAACTCAATGCTGAATCATGTTTTGGGCTCTCAGAATATTGCTTCAGTGATGTTTCAGTTCTGAATCATATTTTGAGCTCTGCTTCCTTAGTGATGTACCAATGCTGAATCCTGTTTCTGGCTCTATGAGTTTTAAGTGTAATGCTTATGGGAGTTAACTTATGCAAGAATGAGAAATAATTGGTTCAGAGAGATAACAAATCAAATCAACCAAACTAACAAATCAAATGACCAATCAAATTGTAGAGGAGGTGGATCCAAGAAACTAGAGGAGATGTCTTGGTCCCTCCTCCTCTAGTTGCTTCGACCCACCTCCTCTACAAATTGATTGGTCATCTATCTGAAACAATCAATCATCTTTCCTTCTGCCCTCAGAACATATTTCTGTAAGTAAATCTACCACATGCAAGTCTTGGACTCAAGTCTGGACTCAAAATCACTTATCTCATGCTCTCTGTTGATACTGTGTTTTTTGCTACTGAACATTTTACACTAATTTGGCTCACGTTTTCCCTCCTTTGGTCCAGACAGTACACACACACACACACACACACACACACACACACACACAGCCTGACGAGATGAAATGCATTATTTGCTCCAGTACTGAAATTTTACAATAATGTAATAATCATTTCACAGAGGGAGGGAGGTTCGTATTGTACTTAGACTGTACACAGATGGGGGTCATGATCTCTCTTAATTTCATAACCCAGCTTTCGAATGGCCAGGTGGGGCCTGCCAAGGACAGCTCTATTTCTTGAAGGATCCCTAAATTACAGCCTAGTACAGCGGTGCAGAAATAACTGTTTTAATTCACACTGTGACAGGACTGGTAGTCCTGTGCCGTGCCTCTCGTGGGCCAAACGACACGTCGGCACCCTGGAGCCCCTCATTTGGCTTGCGGATAGCACCCAGGAACGTGTGGAGGACCAGGTGTGTACGTCATACCTCTTAGGCACCGGGGGGGCACGGTCCCCTGAAAGGTACACGGCCCATGGCCGCCAACTTTGGCCAGCTGTACTGAGATTTTCAGTTGTATCAAGACATGATGTCGGCACTTACATGTTACAAGACACCCAAAGCGCTGTACAGAACCAGTGGGGAGCCACTAACCACCACCACTGTGTAGCCCAGCCTGGATGATGGGATGGCAGCCATTCTGCACCAGGACACTCACCACACAGTGGCTATGGTGGTGAAGGGGCAGCATCTGAACAAAATGTTTTAATATTTTTTCATATGTGGGAATGTGTTTTACATTAGAAGATTTGATATTTACATCAGGCAAGATGATTAACTTCCTTTTTTTTGGACCATAACTAATAAAAAATAATTTATGAATCAAATTCACACACCACATTCAGGAACTTTCCCAGAAGGTCACGGTTATTCCCCTTTGCTGGAGAGTCAATATTTATAGGCTCTGGTATATTAAGGTTATTAGTCATTTAACTACGATTAATTAAACATAGCATACATCAGCGCTGATTTAGTGAGTTTGCAAAAATGATAATAAGATTTTTGAAAGATGCTTCTGGATCCCTCTATTAACCCTTTAAAGCCCATTTCTGTCCTGGTCAGGCTTGATTTGACATCCACGCGCTGAGATCTATCTGAGCTGCAACTCCGACGCCATGCTTCCCTCACCGAGGCTTGTGTAGCGCTTACGCTTTTTAATTATACACTCGTGGCAATATTTACTCCTTTCAAGTTCTTGCTGATTTCCACATATAATATTTGTTGCGGGTTGCTAAGAGACGGAGAAATCGAAGTTCACCAACGCACAGCGCGGTCTCGAGATGCAGATTGGCGAAAGCCTTCTCACGGTAGCGTTGCTGATGATGATGAAGGCACTTTTGAAGGATGCCTTTCGCTGCCTCTTCTGTATCCCAGCTAGAAAGCTCACTCAGCTTTACCCACATGTGGATTTATATGTTAGTTTGTTATTGAAACAGCCCTTGACGTCGCGTCTCTTCGCGTGATTATAGTGCTTACTGTTCTCATTGTGTTGTTGTTATTAATTATCAGTGCCCAGTGCTGGTTCTAGCCGGTGTGGTGACCTCGGCCAGCATCGCCAATTGAAACAGTGTGGCAAGTTGGTGCCCTGTCAGGAATTAGTGCCCCCGTCAGGAGTTGATGTCCAGGCAGCCACCTATTGACCAATCTCTCCACACAAGGTTCTTAGGCTCAGTAATTGGGAATATTTAAATATAGATTATATGCTCTGACTGCAGTGTTCACCCATCTAATCGACGATCCGGGCCGGTGAACTGACAGTGATATGTAGGTATATGAGCTGGGGCGGCCAAACATACTCAGATACGGAGCTGAAATGCATCTCCTGCATTGCTGATGGAAGGCTCACGCCCCCCCACCCCCTTACTGCTCCTGAATCGACTAGAGCCAGAGGGCAGGATCCGTGCATAGAGCTCGCCGAGGGGGAGGTGAGGGACACTTGCATAAAATACAGCGCCCTGACTGGCTGGGGATTAGTCATTAGTGTGGGTCAAACCTCCTCTGGAACTGCCATCGCTGCCATTTCTGGAAATTATGATTATGTGTGTGAGCATGTGAGGTGATCATGCGGGTGGATGCCTGATGAGCAGCCAACCCAGGAGGCATCAGCCCAGAGGGCTACTCACTGGCCCGCTGTGTCATTCCATGTATTCAATCCATCCATCCAGTCATTCATTCATTCAGCCACCTATCCAAATAGCTGTTTATCCAGTGGAGGGCCGTATAGGAGGGAGAGGGAGGCGATCTCCCCTAGATTAGCGTTCCTCAGGGACCTCCAGACAGTCCATGATTTAGAAAAACTGTGGACTGTCTGTCAGGGAGCTGGGAGGGAGCAAAGATGTGCTCTGTCTGGGGCCCCTGAGGATGGGATTGGGAGACACTGCTCAGCATCACCAGGCCTTGTTTACAGCTTAGCAGGTTTAATACGTCTTTCTTGCTCGTGTGAAACACGGTATGTGAATCATAGTTATAAAATTTAATTAAGTGTAGAACATCTCGACCTAAACAAAATTCTCAAAGTTAAAGCATATATTTCCTCCCCACACATCTGAAATTAATTATATTGTGATAAAAGCACATTTTTATTTAATTCATACTTGTTATCACTGTGAAGAATATGAATATAAAAGCTCAGTATGACTCACGGTAAATAGGTTTAATAAGAAAATGTGTTTCAAAAGTTTACTTTGTGCATGTGATGTTGCGTATTTTAAGCCTTTAGGTATCGAGTGCCTTGGTCATATTGCTAGGAAACAGCCCAGCTCTGATTATTATATTGACTGATTTGTAGATGTCAAGAGTATTGAGACCAGGATATTGCTGATCCCACCATTACATATCACATGCTAATCTGAGCAGGGCTGAGCCTCAAATACACCAGAGGCCCAGAGACTCGCTTTCGGTAGTAAAGTGAGGAGTAAATGGCAGCATGTTGAAATGTCCCTCTAGAGGCGGGAGGCTGAACAGCGTCGTCCTTGATCTCTGTGACCAAAGACCTCTGTGTCATTCTTCTTAAAGACCAGTGGGCATTTGCGGCAGCCAATCAAGAGTGAGGAATGGGAGCTCCCCCATCCAAGGGATGAAAAGCTGGATTCTCCCTCACGTGGTTGAACGTAACTCCTTCTGGTTCCTGAAACAGCTGATTTTATGTGTGGCCTTTTAGGAACCCTTAGGCTGACTCAACCTGCAAACACACTGTTAAAAATGCATCCTCCTATCAGTGTGATGAATGCCAGCCATACATTTCAAAAACTGTTCTATCTTGAAATGGAGAGCTCAGTTGAGCCCTTCAATAATACAAGAAAAATGGCTGTCTTGGTAGGTCACAGGGAGGTTGTGAAGTTCCAGGACCTCAGGTCTTCAGGTGTTTGAGCCAGGGCACATGTGTGGCTCAGTTCTAGTGGGTGAGAGTGCTGTGCTTGTGATCAGAAGGGTGCTGGTTCTAATCCTGCTGTTGGCAGGGTGATGTTACCATTGCCCCCCAATTGCCATTAGGTGATAACAACTGATAAATAATATTATTTTTTTGAGTTATACTTCAGTTAACAATTGCTTTGGATCTGGTATTCAAAATAGGATTAGCTCTTATCAAATAACCAGGGGGTGTTACACAAATCAGGATTTCTTACTTAGCTGGGTTAACTAAATACAGGATTGGTCCCTGTATTCCCAATTCCACATTAACTACATTTTTCCATACAATATTTTTCAATTCCCACCAATAATCAATGGTAAATTTAAATGAAAGGCATTTAAATGAAAATACGTCTCTGGAAAAAATTGAAAGACCACTCAATATTATTTGTATTATTATTTTAAATCTGCATTTTTAAATCCTGGTTTAATCCCAGTTCTGATAGCAGAAGGCTATGCTGAGCAGCAGGTTGCTTCCAGGATCAAAATTTCTAAGACGGCAGTACAGAAAAACAAGGTGAAGCAGGAGACATTGGGAATGACCAGAAACCAGCCAGGTAGAGGGAAGAAGCAACTTCTAATGCCGGAGATGACCAGAGATTCTCATGAATCAGTGGATGATCTCAAGTGACCTTCAAAAGGAGAAACATTAAGTGCAGGTGTGAAGTGCACGGCTAGTTCATTATAGGCTCCTAGAAGCAGGACTGAAGTAAGGAAGAAGCCCTTCATTAATGAGAATCAGAGAAGAACCTGGCTTATTTTTTCTCGTAGAGCTGCGTCCTTAAATTAGTCTCAATATGCTTGACATAGTCAAATGCACTTAGTGATGATGTCGCTGTACACTCAGTAGGTCGCTTTGACGGGCTCGTTCCAGCGAGTGTGACTTCTGGACCCTACATGCCGTAATCGTGCTACACAGAGGCTTGTATTCAAAAGAAACTATTACCTTGTAATTGCGCCCCCCACCCCCCACCCCGTCAGGCTTTGGATGAGACGACCCGCCATGGCGAATGAAAATAATTACACCCGAGAACCCCTCTGCCCTGATAGAGGCTGGTGGAAATAATTGTTTGTTCCCTAAGACCAGGCTTCAGGAGTAATGAGCATTTTAAAGAAGGTCATTTCAATCAGACGTGACAATAGGCGCCGAACAGCCAGACGAGAGCCTGCTCTACTTTCCACAGTCGATAGTAACCATGACTTCATTAGCATAATTCAGCTGCTGGGGACGTAGAGACCCTTATTATCATCCCTGCGCCATTATGTTGTTGTTGCTGTTATTGTCCATGCTGGTCTCCCTTAGGAGGTACCCTTACCAACAGCAACCTGCAGCCATATTTGTCGTTCAGGTCCGGCTTTGATCTTACACAGCTCCTTGCCGATAGTCTGTACTGGGCCTACAGTGGGTGTCAATTGGCTGTGAATTGAGCCTTTATCGAGAAACATGCAGCCCCTGTCAAGGCTGTTTACCCGTGAATGAAGCCTGTTTACTTCCTCCACTCAATTCTTGTGATTAAAAATGCATGCTATTGAAATTCATGGGGCTCCTGACTTTTGCTGGTGCCTCAGTTAAGAAATTAGCTTTAATTTTTTTTGTGCATTCTCAAAATTAGCCTGTAAGAAAAGCCATCTGTCAAATGGGTAAATGCCTCTTTCTGTGTTTGTCTTTAGTGTTTGTTTCCTTTTTCTGAATTATGCACGATGTGTTTAATGGCACATTGATTTTTTCAAATCATTAGTTCAGCTCAAAAGGCATCATGTTTTTTTTATTATGTAAATCGTATATTTGTCTTTTTACATAAACAAATTTCTCGTGTGATGAAACAACAGTAAACAGAAGCTTGCCAGTTTTTGTTTCATACACCTACAGTCTGTCCGACATGTAAGATTACTGAATGGAAATGCAGTCCTAGTTGCTGGTGCCTTTGTGTGCTCTGATAAACAGGTTTGCATCCTTATTTGAATAGTGTGCAGTCTGGCCTGGTTTGCCATTCACTGAATAGATATCTCAGCTTCCTAGTGTCCCCTTCTTTGGATCCTGGAACAGGCTCCGGATTCAGCCCTGACCCCCTACTGGATGAGCTATTTTCCCCAAATCTCATCCACGGGGCTATAATAAGCACTGCTTCAACCCACTATTGACCCCCTAAAACATAGCCAGGCCCACTTTCCTCGCTCATCTGCAGAAACATGCCTTCCCAGGAGGACCCCAGTGGGGCATGATAACACTATGTGGAGTCAGAATTGGGCAACTGTCAACTGACCTACAGCTGCTTGTTCTCTACTCGGACCTTAATACGGACCTAACCAGCATAAGTGCAGCTGGCCGTCTGTAAAGTAGCAGAGATCTCACTCTGTCTTATCATGTGACGTCAGCGCTCAATAGAAAGCCGTGTCACATTGCCCAACTAATTTATATTCATCAGCTGGTTCAGTCGGGAGACAGGATTGGATCAAGGCTCAGACCTCAGCGGCCGTGTGCAAATTGAGCCCCGTTCATAATTCACACTTATATTTATTAGGAGATTAGAGTTTAAATTAGGACAAAAGTTGTTCTGGGGAAATTAGCTCCGTGGGACGAAAGCGTTCTGGATTTAATAAACGTAAAAAGAGGCTGTGATGTACGACTGGTGGCAGTGAAGGGATTTATTTTTTTTAAATAATGAAAGAGATCAGTTACAGTCCCTCGACTGAAGTCTTTAGCGTCTCTAGTTGTGTTTAATGTCTCGGTGAGAAAACAAATGGGCAATAAAAACATCCTTCTGGGTAATTGGCAGTGCCACGTGCTTCTGCAGTGACATGGAGGTCTGCAGATTGTGCAGTGGATCTGACGGAGGCTCTGATCAGAGCCCGGACAATCGAGCAAACAAACGAGCCTGCTTTAATCAGCGGCCAGGCAGGAAAGGCCCAGCACATCAACAAAGAGACGTATCTATTTCTGCTTTCTGTTTGCTCACCTGGAAAGAGTTATATTGATTTTTTTTGCGAGTTACACGTTATGAAGCTGGTTTCATACTCAGAGTTAACAAAAAAAGATTTGCAGGAATAGGAATCGTATGATATAAAGAAGTTGCAATGCTCCTTTCAAGCAACATATACACTCACCTAAAGGATTATTAGGAACACCATACTAATACGGTGTTTGACCCCCTTTCGCCTTCAGAACTG
>JABFEA020000085.1:6985105-7009547 GCA_019775915.2 Cyphomyrus plagiostoma
ATTGAGCGCTTCCGACTACCTACCGCCCCCCCCCCCCCACACACACACCCACCCCCACTCTTGTCCACGATGGTGTAGTCGTCAGCCAGGAGGGGGGTTAAAATATTATTACTAGCAGAAGCCCCTGGGCTGCAGCATGGGCAAGCCTGTGCATTAAAGCACTGCTGCTTATAGCCATATAAGACAGAGCCATCGAGGGTGTCGTGAGGTTAAAATATAATTTGTCCCGCCCAAGTCTCCTAGTTTTAAAAATGATGTCATAATGGACACTGGCTTAGGTATAATGTCCGTTTATTTATAAAAGTGAATGGCTAGGCAGCATTTCAACTGTAGAGGTTTATATTTTTGTCCAGCATCTGTGCCATTCGGATGGACAGCTTGTGAGTTTGAGGATAATTTTGGCGAGTATCAGAGACACGGCATTCTCTGTAGTCCGTCGCCCCTTTAATCAGTGCACAGCTGCCAGTAAAACCCCCATCTGTGTACCTCCATACCACAGATTCAAATATTAGTACAAATTTTTTTGCAGGGCTGAATGGGGCATTTAAACATAATTTGATTAATGGAAAAAATGTTCAAATGTCGCCATTTTGAAGACAAATACAAGCAGTTCTTGACTCACGGAAAAAGTGCATTCCACAAACCCTTACGTAAGTGTTATTATACATAAAGAGAATTTACCTTCTCGGACAATTCAAGACATGAACAAAACACATAAAAACATGTACTAATGAACACATACAAAATAAATAAAAAGACTGTGTACGTTTACTCGCAGGGGTATGTTGCCTTTTTGTATTAGTGTAAGCTCGAGATTTATGTTTCTTGGATATTTTTTGGTATAAGTCGGTTTTACGTGAGTCGAGAATACGGAGATATATTTACATCTTAAGTAATCATACATAAATGACACAATGATATTGTGATTTAAGGAACTCTAAACCATATTCAGAGCTGCAATTATGTACCTGTATACCTCCCCCATAAGTTTCACGAGTACATTTCTCATTTTGAAATAACAAATCTTAATTTACAAGTTCTCGATGTTCAGGGTGAGATTATGAATTACAGTTCATGCATTTCCAACGTCTGCACTACATTTATGAATCGCTACATTTACAAACCCCTCGTACTAGGTCAAGATTTATAAATATGATTTTGAATTTGCAATTCAAACGTAAATCTACTTCCAAAGAAGAGAGTCAGTTGACCAGGGTTGTCCTTTCATTTGTCACTTGTCATAAACTGATGTCCTGATTCCTTTTGTCCTGTAACCCAGTACAGTGATCCCCACCTATCGTGAAAGATGCGTTCCAGACCCATCAGCGATAGGTGAAAATCCATGATGTAGAAAAACCATATAAATAATCATTTTTTTCTATAGTTTAAGCCTTAACATACCCCTCCCACACGCTTTAAACACATGTAAACTTATTAAAACAACACATATATGTGGATGTCGGGCTAAGGATATCAGTATAATAATAATAATAATAATGATAATAATAATGTAATGTGTTTATAATATGTAGTGTGTTTGTGTGTGTGTGTGTGTGTGTATATATATACTTATATACACACACACACACACACACACACACACACACACACCTCCCTATCTGTATACGTAATGGAGTATATAAAATTAGAATATATATAGCTCTTATGTTCTTTTCATCCTTCGTGATGTATCATACCGTCGATTCATTCAAGCCATAATGGCGAGCGACGTTCGCGTAACGCTTTCCTTCCTGAAGCATATCCAGGAGTTTTAACTTCTCCTGAATGGTCAAGGTCCTCCTCTGGCGCTTAGGCTCACTACTACTAGAAGGCTTAGAAGATGCAGGATGCTTGGGAGCCGTCGTAGGGCTTAAAACAAAAGGAAGACAATCGGATCACAAGCAAGGTATGTGATACACAGAGAAGTGTGACCTGTCGGGGGAAAATTCGCGATATAGCGGGGCCGCGATAGCTGAACCACGATATAGTGGGGGATCATTGTATCTGTTGTTGATATGAGCCCCAGGATAAGTGGCAGGCTGTTACAATTTTACACCTTTTCCTCCGCAGTCCATATGACATTGTTTTTTCTCTTTCTTCTTTTTACATACAGTGAAACACCTTGTGCTGACAGCAAAGTTCACTTACTCACTACTTACTTACTTACCTTGTCGTTTAGTTTTCTTGAACGTGACCATGTTTTGATCCCTATCCCAACCCGAAACCATAATTCCTCGAAGGGAAATCCCGCCCCCCGTCCTAAGCGAGCTTTCCTGTCCAATCACACAGTTCGATTGACCGCGGTGACACTCTTCTGGCTGGATCGTGATGTCTCTCTGGGCACCGACTGGATCTGCGCACACAGAGCACCTGGTAATTCCGCGGGCCTGCGGCGGGGAAGGTGGACCTCATTACCGGCCTTTGTGAGCACGGCCTGCAGCTCTGGAGGATTTCAGCTCGTGCTTAATGAGGGAGTATATTTAAATTCCAGCACCTTCCAAGGTGTCCGTATCCCGAACAAACATGCCAGAGCGTATCAGAATGCGGACGGCACCGAACCGCTGGCGACGAAAGCCCACTCCGGCAGCACTCAGCGTGAAAACCGCATGCGTCCAAGGAATACTGATCCGATTTCTGACAATCACTGAGAGCTGGCTCTTTCCCCATCAGCACTGATCCCACCAGGGGGCAACGTTCCTCCCACTGCCTCTGTCACCGGGGGCTTTGGTGCTGCTGCCGTCTTCTGCCACGTCCAATCGCATTAGCGCTCGCTAATTGTTTTGGCCAATCCTTTTGGTCCCGCTTGAATATGTTTGCTTGGCAGAGTAATTTCATTTTTTTTTCTTCTTCAGAAATGCGTGGGATATGGATAATCCTGAGGGCTTCGGAGCGCAGCGTGTTGACATCATTCACTCCGGATTAATATTGCTTTTGACGAGTCAGTGTGTCATGCCCAACAGGGAGAGATGTAGAGGGGAAAAGACACAATGATCGGTATAAAGATCCTGCAGATTTTATAACAGTGTGCCCTGCAGTATTTTTCCAGGGAAGTCTGGGTTGACCAACGACAGGACAGGAGGGCCCACGCTAAGTAAACATGAAAGGAAGCCGTCATCTCTGTAGGCAATGATGGCTATATCAATGAGCGGGAGAGTTTGGGAATGATTCCGTCTGCTTGAGTATGTGGGACAGACGTGCATGCTCCTGGGGGCCGAAACCAGGGCCTGAAAAGGGAGAGGAGGAAAGCTGTCAAACCCCCCCCTCCCAAAACACCACACCCCACTTAGCATTTTATTTATTTGCATGTTAAATGTTCGGTTCGAATTCTCACGTCACTGTACAGTACAGGCAGTACAGTAATTAAACGTCGTTGTATCCTTAGCAGTTCTAATTAATCACAAGCCCTGCAATGAAGGGGACGTCACATGAGTAATGGTTGTTGGATGGGTGTTGATTGCTTTTTTCCTCTCGGTGTCAGACTGCATGGAGAAGGTGCTTAACACCTGACATCAGCTGTCACCCTGACTGATGTTCGTATTAGAGGGCCAGAAGATGAGAACGTCGGCAGGAATTTTAGGAAGGGGGTTTGTTACGTAACCACACTTTATGTAATCACAGTGGCAATAATGAAAACAAATTCTGTAACGTGCAGTAAAACTTTCTGTCACCAGGATACCAGGATCTCAGCATTATTGTATACATGCAGCTTTCCACGTCCATAAGCCTGGCTTACGTAAATCCGGACTTAGACAAAAAATATCAGGGATATGTAGAGTTTACGGAAGCACTAACACAGGAAGACAACAAATGCCTGTATGTATATGTATGCTTTCTTTTCATTTATTTAATATGTGTTCATCAGTGTATATTAGTGGTATATTTCTGGTCTATGTCTTCTTTCATGTGAGGATATTTTTCTCAATCTCGTTCTCGGAGACCCTCAGATACCTTTTTTTCTCCCTGAATGTGGACTGTCTGGGTTCCCCCTGGGATTTAACTCAAATAAGAGTTTGTGGAATGGATTACTTATGCAAATCAAGCTACACCTATATTTGTGAAGAATATTTATCTGCGGTCTGTCATGCGTGGCCCTAAGGGAGGGTGCCCCACCCCACAAGGATCCCACATAGAATTGGGAACGATCTACCGGGGACAGTCGGGCACCGCCGCGTGTTGGCACCCATTTCATAGGCACAGCGGGAGCTTGGCACCTCAGCCGGGGGGGAGTTTGAAGTTTGGAGCAGCTGGCAACGGGAGTGTGAGACTCTGCCAGCTTCAGGTCTGCGGGCCTCCATGTCACGGTCCCACTAATTCAGCCTGGCGGGCCTGGAACCTCGGCCCGGGATAGCTGGAGGTGCTAATCATTCACAAGGAAGAGCCTCTGTCAACATGGGTTTGTCCAGCCAGGGGGAGGTGGGGAGGGCCATAATTCACACAGAGGAGCCAAGCTTCTCATTAGCCAATGATATGTTTTGAATCGGTGAATGACAGAGGAGCAGTTACCCCAGGGGCGAATCAGCTTTCAGCTGGGGGGTGGTACCTCATGTGGCCCTACCTCTGACAAGAAGCCTCTAACGTGTGTCGCTGACTTGTACCTGTGTCTAATGTGGTAGCGTGTGAGATACTGGGTGCCGGTCTTAAGCTGCCGGATTTGTATGGCGTTCCCTGCTTCGACTGACATGCGGAGATGAGATTTTATTTTCAGGGACCTGAAATAGAAACGTGTAGGAGGAGGTGGAGCTAGAGTCTCGGCGCCGCTGCGCCTTATCAGATCGGGTTTGAGATTTTAATAGGCCTTGGTTTGTATGCTTGGCACCTTTCCTTACATTTATATTCAGCATACTTAGCAGAGGTGACCTTGGGTGTGCATGTTATAAACAGTGAATACTAGTTTGCTATCTGCATGGAAATTCATTTCAGAAATATGCAAGGAAAAAAATACATTACGCTTAATGTAAAGTAATACATATTTCCGTGTTTTCTTGTGCAAAACTGACAGTTGCCTCAAGTCAAAAGTGAAGTAAGTAAGTCTGTTTTACTAGAACATATTGTTCTGTATTCATGACCCTGACCAGGACACATGGTTTGAAAATTATTTCATTATTAAAAGTTTACCTAGGTTCTTTCTTCCTGCGTCATTTTAAATTAGCATTACATAAGTTTCTCCTGAATATTTGTGATGTTGGAATTTCCTGCTGATCTTGAAAGCACCTAAAGTTGGAACATCAGAATTCCATCCAAGCAGGTTGAGATGTTTAATGTGAATACCATTAGTTTTTCTCCGCCGTTTACCCTAGAGAAGGACTGCAAAACTACTACCGACTTTGGAAATAACAAAGTACCAGCTTTAAAGAATGGGGTTTAAATATTGAGATGTGGCAGCGTCTCGTGCAGAAATGCAGGATCCTCGTTTCGGTCGCTTGTGCGTGAATGTCTACTCTCTTCCTCCTCCTTCGCTCCTCTCCTCCTTCTCCATCAGTCTTTCCCCGCAGAGCTTCAATCTGTGAGACTTTCAAGCAGATAAGCAGCCGCACCCAGCTCACCCCTGCCTGACCCGCCGCTCACAGACCCATTCGTGATGCCGTTGAGAGGGGGAGACACCAACAAACAAGCCTCTCTGGTGCTCATTCTGATGCTGACTAATAACAGTTTGGGGTCGACAACTGTTTGGGGGCCACTTCAGTCATTCGTTATATGAAAGGCAGAATCTTTCTACCATAAGAACCTGTCAACATGGACATCTTAAAGTCTTTCTGTAAATCCAGTACAGGCAACCTATTAGGTGATGTTGACGGCCATCTGGGGCGCCATCTTTAGAGGTGGCGCTAACTCTGCAAGCCGATGTCAATTTGCCTCAGACAGGGAGGCGTCAGCAGTGAAGCTTGTCTATGGCATTATGTGGGATTCGACTGGTACTGGTTAGCTCAAAAAAAGTCCTAAAAAAGAGTAAACATATTAGCACGACCTCTAAAGCATTTCAGTAAGTGGGACTTTGATACATCTGAACACATTTTGCAAATGAAAATGTGCACATTGACTACTGCTGAGCATGTTTTGCACGGATCATCCATTTACTGAATTAGCATTCCAGTGCAGACTTAGAGTGACGTGCTAGCGAGCATGAACGTCTGTTGGCGGACTCACCTTAGTGACAGATCATCTCTGCTGGCAGGAAGATAGCAGCTAGATGCTACTGTGGCTGACAGGTCACCCCAGGCTCTGTCCATAATGAGCCTCTGTTGTGTCTGTTGATTCAGCGGATGACACATTGCTACACTGAAACCTGGCATCTCTGCAACCTTCATTACATCCATAGCGCTACTGAGAAACATGAACGATTTATTTGTACCACAGAGTCTGTCTCCGGCTTTTAGGGATACAGATTTTTCATCTTGCGTTAACCCATTTCGCTCAACTAGCTAATTTTGTCTGCTTTGCTTTGTTTCATTTAATGAACAAAACATCCCATTTGTGGATTAGATATTCTGTCAAAGGTCTGAGATGAATACCTTTGAAATAGACAGCAAAGTTCTGCTTTGCCTTATGAATTCTGCACAGAGCTGACAAATGTTAAGAGATTTCAATGCAAAAGAGAAGCTCCTATCTTAAATTTGAATTAGATGGATGAGCTGACGCATAAATGATTACGTAAGGTCACTCAGTGAACAGGGCATCAGGTTCACAAACCTGTTGCTGTCTGAGGCATAAGTGGTTCTGGACCCTAAATATGGGGGTTTCAACTCACTTGTATCGATCCATCAGGAGGATGGGCCCCCTAAGTGTTGAATCCTTTGGGGAAACTGTAGGAGGTGCTGGTTCACTCAATTTCCAGACCTCTTAGAACGTGCGGACTGGGCTGTATTTAATATATATAAAACGTTATTCCTATAACTGGTTAAAAAAATGATGTTTGTCTTGTGGTGGCTGTTTGTGCCCCTCCCCCAATCCTGGGAGCTACATGCAAATACGTGTTGCTGCTATGCATGGTGCATGTTCCTCCTTTTCTTTGCATTTTCGATTCTCAGCATCGTAACCAATGGCTAGCTGTCCTACTAGCAGAAAAGCTCGTCTTGTAGAGTGGATCCTTCCTTCAGTTTTTCAATGTTTTTTTGAGTTAGATGGCAAAAATCTTTCTTAACATTTCAGTCTAACGAGCTGCTAGTGGAAAGGATACTGATCAGCAACAGACCCCACATGTATAAAAATCATCACGGACCCATATTCGTTCCATTTTTTTTCCCCCACCCAGGATGCTGACAACTTGCATTTGCTTTCATGCCGAAATGACTGTTCGTACCCCAGATAGCTGTCAGTTTGGCTGAGACGTTCCTTTGTCATTGTCTTGCAGCATGCGGCCTTGATCAGCGATCAGGATTCCGGCACGTACCTACAATGTATAGCCGGAGATCCGGACGGAACAGAATAGCAGCAAGTATGAAGCTCAGACAGCCGAAGAATCTATAAGTAGCAAGAAACACAGACCCAATTAAGTGCAAACCAGCCTCTTAGCAGCTTAGAGGGAGTAGCTGGTAAGCACTGTGCAGGGAACAGCTCATAACAAAAGCTTCTTTAAAAAAAGAGTGCACTTTTTATGCCTTGAGTCTTGCCAGCCACCAACTTTGGTTAATAGATATTTTTGCATGGTCTGGGACAGGGGAAAATGTGTACTATTTAGACCACAGCGGTCAGCTTGTTTATTTCTTTCTTTCTGTCCTCCTTTAGTATTGCTTATTTATTTAGCCTGAAACTCAAAAACACAATGTTTAATTAGAAATGAGGTGCATTTTGGCACTCAGGTGAACGGATGCTGTATCTTCATAGTCGGACCGGGTCAAGGGTATCAGCATGATCGATGCCAGCATTGAACTGGATAGAATGGGTTATGGGAAGCCCTTGGAACCTGCCTGTTATTTCACCGTCTCCGGATCTGCGCCGTTAGGAGGGCTTACTGCATTCAAAAGGCATCACCGTTCAGTATCAATCAGAATTTGTTTAATGCAGAACTGCTGGATGAAATCCCAGACGAACCCACTGAGCTTTCATTCATTTATACATCTATCTATTATTCGGAACTGCTTATCCAGTACTGGAGGCCTGGAGCCGATCCCAGGAAACACAAGGCAGCGCCGAATCACTCGCACAGGATGTCCATCCATTATGGCACATGCACAATTATGCTCTGAGGGCAAATTAGAGGTACCGGTTCATCCAACCCAAATGCCTTTGGAGTCTACGCATAGCCCAGATGACATAACCAGAATAACTGTGTATGTCGCCATTTCGCATAATGAAATACACTGACCCAAATTCCGGTGGCCAACTGTAAAGTTTCCCTGTGTTCTGTCAAAGGTCTGTATGGCCAGCCATCACAGTATGACCATCTCTCCTGTTCTGTTATGGCTCCTTATTCTAGCGTCATAAAGCAGCCATTACACAGGCCCCAGGGCCTGCTGGGAACTCGCTGCTGCTCCCTTGCTGAAGCCATTCAGCTCTAATTGCCCCCCTAAACTGTACTGTAATATAAATGAGCAAAATCTAAAATGTAATTTATATAATGACCCTGAGATAACAGCATCTGGCGAACAAATAAATAACGTTAATAATGACCCAGGTGGCCGGGATGATGGTGATGCACCGTTTATTGCCTCTGTACGGCCCAGACACTTGACACAGACGCTTTAGACACAAGCTTTATGCCCAGAGCATCTTCTGGAGGATAATCATTCTAGATATGAACCCATATGAATTATTATTTGTTATCGGGAGGTTGGAGTAAGACGCTAATTGCTGTGTGTCTGACCGCAGCCGGGTGGAACGAAGAGGAAGATGCCACAATATTCTAGAGCCGGATCTTCTGAGAAGCGGTGGCCAGCTACACTGGGTCAAATGCCAACACTGAAAGACAGGGGCATTGCTCGGAATGTGGCTCGCTACAGCTACCGAGAGCCGCGCGATATCGCTAAAGCTAAAAGAACGCAACGATATCGGATTGAGGCCATAAAATAAGCAAGCAGAAGCTCAAATCAGAGTTTGCTTATTGTTTATCATCATTAATGAGCGAGTCAGTCACGCATGGAGTGGTTTCATGTACGAGACGAGGCACTCGGAATGACGGACATGCGTGGGATTCAAACAGCTGCTCTGGCGGCTGAAACACATGTCTGGCACTGATACCTGTTTGTCTGCATCACTTTATACCACCGCTACCCAGTGGCAGGCATGTGTACGGTCATACCAGAAGCCAGATCGGAAACCTTGGCACTCGTCAACAGCTGGGATGGCTTGTAGCCAAGCAGCTACCTGCCCTGTTTCCCGAACCTCTAAAAACCACAGACCCCCACTCTGGTGTGTGCGTACACACTCTAAGGGAGTGAAAAGGTGCAAAAGAGTGGAGGGGCTGTGATGGTGTTGTCTGTCATTACCACAGTCGACAGCAGGGGGCGCCACATCGACAAGGCGTACTTCTGCTATAACCCACTCTTACCAAAGATAACTGAAACTGCACAGATGAAGATGGTAAGTGTTATACCATCAGATTGGAACTCTCTTTTATTAAAATAGATTTTACTAGTGTCCAGAGCCTATCCCAGAGGCTATAGGTGCAGGGCAGGATCTTACAAGTGGAAGCTTCAAATTATACATAGTAAAGAATTATACAAATATAAAGATGCAACTATTCAGATAAGAGAGTGTGAATGAAAAGGCAGGCTTGTACCAGACATGTGGAACCCACAGAAGTTATATGGAAAAAATGCTGAGGTCGGTGTTTGGTGGAGCGTCGTTACTCCTTTATCATTCCCAGTGACTCCGCAGCCAGCAGGGAACACGTGGGTTTCAGAGGCGGACGAGGACCTGTGGAGGATGCTGCTCACATCCTGATGCATTTGGAAGAACATCAGGAGGCCAGAAGTGCAGGCGGCGACGCGGAGTTTGCAGCATCACCGCGAAGTCACGTCTAATATACGCATAATTCGAAGCTCTTCTTGGTGAAGACGGTGACCGGAATGAAAGCAGGTAGGGTCACGACTGCCGTGATGAGGCAGAGAGTTCTTGAGATGAGTGGCAGCTGGTATGTTTAGATGTGGTGTGGAGAAGTGGCCTGGATTTCTGTCTCAGGACTGCAATGTGAAAAATCATCATCCAAGAGCTGAAGGCTTTTGTAAAAAATAATGCTGTTTAATGTCAGCAAGACCTCCTTGGTTTCAAAACCTCACGGACGCTGTAAAGTTGAGCTGTGAAGCAAACAAATGCGTCCTGCAAATTTAGCTCCCCTGAGAGTAGATAATTATACCTCTCTTAATTAACAGAAGCTTTTCTTTGATGAATTTTATGTCTCTCTCAAATATCCTAGGATTTTCTCTTGGCCCTTAGCCCAAAAAAAAAACCAAGCAAGTATTGTTTCGCAGGCAGTTTGGACAGAGGAGATTTAACAGCACAGGCAAGGCACGTCCTGAAAGTCACCTTGTCTTGCAGCCTAAATAAAAGTAGAAATCTTCCTTATCAGGCTGACAGTGCAGCAATTAATACAGTAACAAGAGAGATGCATGACCTCTTGCTGTTCCCTTCTGTAATATTTACCTTTCAAGCCATGACAATGTTTAGAATTTCATATTTCTCATTCACTATGCTTCCTTTACAGTGATATGAAGAAACAAACCATCTATTCAATAATTAAATAAAAAATGAAATATTTGTCTCAGCTCATTTTACTGGGGGGGGGGGGGGTTATGGTGGGTATAACCCAAGGTCAAATAACCCATATAAACAAATTTAACTCCAGCAAATAGGAGTCTATTTTAATTCTGGAATCATTTATACAGAAAATCTGAATTACCGATGCATCATTAAATAGCCCTTAAGACATGGATGCATTGCAATACAATGAATGGAAGGATAAGTAGAAATTAAATCAGACCATACTGATGTGATATTGGATGTAACTTGACTTAAGTTGTTTATTATTGATGAAAAACACAGTCTGCATGTTTTTCATGTTTTTTTTATTTTAATTAAATTTATTTTATGCTTTTCCGTGTTAAATCAAAGCCTAACTACCATTTACAGATCTCTCGTCTAGGTAGCAAAATGCTGTACATGCATTTTGTGCAGCATATGTGTTTAATTAAAATGAGTTGTGTTTCACACAAACTAAAGAAGCTGAACGAAGCACAATTCGCAATGACTAGGCTCTGCCATTTCAACAGAAGCTACTTTGTTAAATGAAGATATTAAATTCTCCAGGACAGGGAGAACAAGGGGCATCTTTGGGAACATTAGATTATAATTAACTCTAAGTTATCTGAATGCTAATCAGAGCTTTGGAAGAGTCACAGTCATCCATCCATCCATCTTAAATGAGTTTTGGGGCACGGCTCGCCCTCTGGGCGATTTTACACAGGCACAGTAAGGACAACTCAGAGTCAGCAATTCACCTGAGCTGCATGTCCTTGGACCACAGGGGAACAATGAAAATGGTGCAAGTCTGAGACTCTGTGTGGGAGGCCGACACAAATCAGGGAACAAGAGGAATCCAGGGAGATCTCGACAAATGGAGGAACACAGAGAGACCTACACAAACACAGTGAGATCTATGCAAACACATGGAGACCTGCACAGACACAGGAAGAGCTGCACTAACACAATTAGATCTACACGGACACAGGGAGATAGACACAGGGAGACCTGCATGCAGACAATAAGATCTGCACAGATACATGGAGACCTACACAGACAAAGGGAGACATTTGCAAACACTGGGATACTTTCGCAAACACAGAGAGATCTACGCAAACACAGGGATACTTTGGCAAGCACAGGGAGACCTAGACAAATACAGGGAGACCTACAAAAATGAATAAAACGGCCTTGTATAACTAAACGAGATTTGTTAGTTCAATAGATAACTTGTCAGATTTAAGATAACCCAGTTTAAATGGACTTTATCTCCATTCACCTACCCTAAATCCAGCAAGATAGCTTGCTAACCCAAATATCCAGCTTCATGATACAGGCTCCAGGGTCTAATTCCACGCCCCTCCCAGCCCCACAACAACCTTCCATGCTGCCCTTTGTTAGATGATTGCACCCTTAAAAATGATACGTATAGTTAAGTTATTCTGAGATTAAACATGTAGGTGTTGCGAGTAAGGGTCCTCTTAACAGTCAGAGAAGAATGCTTGGCAGATTATAGTATTAGTTAATGCTGTATGTTAAGCATTTAGGGCTTTCTGCTGTAGGAAGCACATTGTCAAGCACAAACTGACGTGAAGAGCGAGCTGAATTTCACCCCCTCGTCTCACACGTGTAATGGAAGAGTTTAGGTGGGCAGCTGGTTAGAGTGGAACATAGAGCAATGAGTAAAATAATCACCGTTAACCAGCAACTAACCTGTTTGCAAATTGCAGCTAGTCGACCACAAACAAGGGGTTTGCCCTTGTCCGTGGGTTAAGAACGTCCAACATATGACCAACTCGTACTTATTGACGGAGCGTCATAAAACGACTTATATTAAAAAACTGAGCCAAATACAACGGTGTTTAATAACGAATGAACACACTTTGTGACACTCAGGAAAACATTGCGTGGCTTCAGTGGTTCATTGGCTCGAGGTACAATATAGTATCGTGTGTAGTTACCTTTATTACTACAGTATTATAATTGTTATAATTTTCTATTGTGTTATTACTGATCTGTCTTACCGACAAATTTGACTTAAAGACAGACTTAGCGAACAAATCTCACTTCTAACCTGGGGACTGCCTATAGTGGAATGTTTCTTGTAAATCTTATGTGCAGTAATATTATTTATAATTCTTCCCCCGCTCTTATGATTTCTTAACGGCTGCAGTTCTGTGTGTTGGACAGCTGGCCATGTGCTTCAGGACGATCCACTGCCACGTAAGACGGTCTCCCGGGACCCTTCGAACCAGGGTGAAGGACGGAGCAGGCGGAATGGGCCTCGCAGAAAGGTCCCCACACTCTCGTTCAAGCAGCTGTACAGCTGTCTGTGGGTGATATCTGTATATTTTTCATTCATACATGTGGCTACCATTTTACAGGGGTTTTGATGTAGAGAGCGCCCCCAGCTGGATAAACCCATCAGTGCACTCTTGATATTTACAAGAAAAATAATATGAATTTAGACTTTGAAGTCTGGAAGTATTTCGGTATACAGCTATTAAATAAAATTCTTTAAAAAATGCTATATGGCCTCAAGAATTACCCCACAGGACGGTCGAACACACCTGATATGTGTCACTATGGTGTCTCCGCTCTCTGCTCTCCAGACCCGAGCTTCCGGACCTGCGGTGATGTGTGTGAAAAAGCCGCGGACAGAAGGACAATTTGTCCCACTTCCAGCGCAAGACGAAAGGCTCATTTCATGGGATCAGTCGCAGTTTGCCGCACTTCAGCATCTCCGGCAGAGATCCGCAGCGGTGAGTCGCTGGATTATCCATGAAACACGACCCCTAGGCAGGAGTCGGGAATGACCCCAGGGACGGAGCGAGGTGGATTGGGAAGTAAAAGCACGAGAATTGAATAAAGCAGAGTACATCCGTAACACAGTCATGGGTGAAACATGGGACATCCACATTTGCCATTCTGTTGAAAAAGAGGCGTAACTATTTTTCAGTTTCATAGTTTGAATACAAGACCTCTCTCTTCTTAGTCAATGACTCACAGAGCTTCGCTTGGGGAACGAGATATCATTATTACCAGGCTAATTAAAATTCCCCTCTGAATCCTCTATATATTACACCTAAATAAAACATTTCTCATATTATTAGCCCTCCTGTGCATATTAAAGACTCAGATTTAATGAGAATCACTGTGAATTGCTGGCTGTTTTGTTACAGAAGCTGGACAAGCAAGGAAGCCCTGAATTTCAAAGCAGCGGCAATTACTCAAAATCAAAGATGCAGTAAAATAATCCCCTTGTGTTTTTGTTTGCTTCTCTTTTAGAAATTCTTGTCTGATTTTCCCATTGTGTGAATGTTTAAAGGCACCTATGCAGCATATTAAGTGTCTCCTGCACCGCTTTCCAGATCTTTCCCACATGTAAGTATGAGATTCGGTGGTTTGCATCCGCTGGAAAAGCGTCACCATGGTAAAATCTCATGTTTGCTTTTTGAAAGGACACTGTTTATCCTAAACGAGGCACGGTTTTCTATTAGCAAACATAGCCCCACACTCACTAAAGCACTCAGACTCGAACCAGTAACCATCCGGATGCACCAGCATGTCATTAAGCACTGTGTCGCACTGGAACGAGGCCACGGTGTGATTTGTAGACAGATCTTTAATGAAGAATTAAGAAACAAAGCGGCAGTGAGGCATTTTATCACCAGCGAACAATGCGCCATAAAAATGTACTTTTTGCAAATGGATTTCATAAACTGGAGATATATATGAAGAGGACGTGGAGCTGTGTAATTATGCTCAGTGTAATATGAGCGGTTACTCATATCGCTCTTCATAATGGCTGGAAAGTCCTTGATCATCTTCTTCGCCACCGACGTGAATACCCAGGGCTCCCAGTGCTCTGTCTGAGCTGGAGCGAGGCGGCCTGTGAAATACTTATTACTGGAAATGCAGGCATCTTTACCACAGTATGCAAAAACAACATGCATGAAGAATAACAAACATGATGTGCACTTTATAATTAAGGTTGTATGGCACACTGGACAGGCCACTGCAACTTGGACTGGGAGTCCATTTAAGAGCTACCTGGGGGGGGGGGTCGTCACTACAGCTTAGGGGAACAACAAAGTATATTTCAGCTAGTCTTCTGTGACGCTAGAGTGATAGCATTCTTCCTTTCCCTTTTCCATGTTTTATGCACCATTTTTTAGAAAATGATGTATTAATGGATCGCCACACATTCTTATCAAGCGCATAAGGTCTGCTGTGTTGTGAAAGGTGCTATATAAAAATGAATTGAATATTATCTGCTAAACGGACCTGTTAGTGTCAGTGAGCAGGGACGTGGGCGTGGCCATCATGCACCATCTACCCAAGACCCCCCTTCATTTACAGTGGGGGCCACGTAGCCTGCTAGTTAGCAATGGAGACTGAATTTAACACTGACTCTACAGCAAGCCTGTCTATGAGCAGTTTTCAGCATCATATCTCGCCACGTTACCTGCAGGAGCTCTGTATCTACTACAAAGATGCACCGGATTTTACCGGTGCTATCATCATATCATGCGGCTTCCTGCAAAAGTGACGGTTAATTGGCCTGCGGCGTATCGCCACAGGACTCAGCGAGGACCGTGTGTCCATCACTGTCGACGTGACGTCAAGGTTTACGGCAGGAACATGAAAAACTTTAAAGCAGTGGCTTAGGGAGACACCGCTGCGGACAGGAGGCGTGACTAGACCACACTGATGGGTGTGTTAGCCTTGTTTAACCATATATGCCAATACAATAACAATAATCCCAGGACATGTGCTTTCATATCTCTAAACTACTCCCACAATATCTGCATGAAATCCCCATAGTAACCAAACCCTTTAAAGTTTAATTTAAGGAGCAACAAACCCCCAAAGTTTTGGTTTCCCTCCAAAATAAATTACGGTGTAATTGAGTGTTGCGCGCTGCAGAAAACTCTGCGTCCCTGTCCTGGGGGGTGTTGAGCCACGGAAGAAAATGTGCAGGGAGCAGGCTGTACCTAAGCGGGCATGCATGCAGACACCTCACTCCACTACGGCTGTTAGCCGTTAGCTTCTCTGGGCCTCCAGTCCCCTACACCCACCTCGTACCCAAAGGTCAAGCTTAAGTCATTTAGAAACAATGGCCATTATTATTCTCTTTTTTCTCTTAACTGTTTTTTAGCTGCAACACAACAGGAAGCAATTTAACTTCCAGGGAGGGAATGACACACCCTGCCTGTTCAAAAAGAAAACAAATTATTTTCTAAATATTATCAGGAGTTTCCTATTTTGTATGCCAGCATTCGATTTTACCTAATTACCCTTTTGTGCATTTACTTAGTGATGCCAGCCAATCAGGGAAGGGACGGAGCCTTTGTGTTTATGATTCTCTTTTTTGTTTTTCCTTGCTTACGCTTGTCATTTATCTTTCTGCATTTGACTTCTTCTTTAATTTACTACCTAATAATCAGGGCCGGCTGAGCTTTTCCCCTAACAGGATGGGTAAGAGCACATTAATGCTTGCCTGGATCAAACTTGTTAGAACAATCTGAAGTGAATTATATGAAGAAAGCACCATGGAGCCTGAGGACTAACAATATTAAGCTGGCACGAATGTGCCCATCGAAGCTTCATTTATATTTCCTGGGAGGAAATGCTGTTCTGCTGTTTGTACATAAACACCATTAAAAAATTAGATATCAGTGAGTCACCAGAGAAATATTTGAGATTTTACGCCGAGATACAATATCCCCAGCCAGTCCGCTGAGGAACAAATGAGATCTTTTAGTAATCTCATAGAAGAGGGGAGATCCATATTTTAGATCCGACGGAGCCGTCGGTGCGATTCTCGGCGAAACGCGAAATGAATTTCCCAGTGAATTTATCAATGAGAGATGGTGCGCGTGGACTGGGGAGGGGTTAGGATGATCCCGTCGCTGTGAGCGTCACTGCAGCCATGAGACAAACGGCCTGCCGGCTTCGCGCTGCCATCCATTATATGCTTCTGCTTAAAGTCGACCCCTTGCTCTCTTACCGCTGCAAGGGGCGGTGGAGCCAGGCTCTCGTGTGGAGGTAATTAGTTTAACCTGCCCTCGCTTGAATCCCACTTAACACTTAACTTAACTGGTCACAGACTGAAAGCAAAATGACGCCTCAACCTCAGAGTTCATGTTTGTTTCTTCTCCTCCCCATAATGTCAGGGCCAGCATTGTCTTTTCTTATTATCTAGAGCCAGGAGTAAATTTTGTGAAACTGAGGGGTGGGTTGGCACTAGTGGTGAAGTTTGCCAGTCAGTGGGGGGGTTGTGATAGATTGAACTACAGATCAAAATTAATAAGCTTAACTGTTCCACTTTTTCTGAAGCAGGGTAGGTGAGCCAAGCTTATGATTGTGTGGGCCAGGCTTATGATTGACTGGGCCAGGCTTGTGATTGTGTAGGTCAAACTTGTGATTGGCTGGGCCAGGCTTATGATCAGCTGGGCCAGGGTTATGGTTGTGTGGGTCAGGCTTATGATTGACTGGGCCAGGCTTGTGATTGTGTAGGTCAAACTTGTGATTGGCTGGGCCAGGGTTATGGCTGTGTGGGTCAGGCTTATGATTGACTGGGCCAGGCTTGTGATTGGGTGGGTCAAGCTTTTGATTAGGAGCTGCTGGTCAATCCATGATTGGACAGCAGAGAGCCTGAACTGATTGTTAACGGTGCTCAAAGATTGCATGCCTGCCAATTATACTAGCAACATTCAAAAAACACAGCAAACCCAAACTCTGAATGCAGAAACTGTGGTGACTGGTTTCCACGTGAAGGCAGGTGTCCAGCTGTAGGTATGAGCTCAGCACACCTGGGACAGATGGTCCTCTGCATGGTGGTACCATTCAAATAATAGTAGCCAGCCTAGTACGAACGCCAGCTTCCCCAGCCAAATCGCAAGGACCAGTAGGCGCACACTGGGATTTTTCAAAAATATCACCAAGGTGCCACACCTGCTGGCGGAGTGTTGATGAATCATCTGCAAACGCGAGGTTCCCTGGTGCCACCTGATGCCCCACCCCCCCTTGTGGCTCCCGCTTCCTTAGCACGTCCCAACGCACCGTCTCATCTGGTTAGCGCCATTAGCGCTAATCTCCGGCCTTTATTGACGGTGAAGGCTGGAGAGCCTGAATTGATTAATATAATCGATATTTTAGATTTTTTTGTGTAACCTGTGAGCAATGTGCAGCCTGCGGAAAGCAGTCGTGCCTCACGTCCCAAAGATGGTACAGGCAGAAGTGAAAGTGAGGGAAGACGTCCTAAAAAAAGCAATGGGACAAGGGCTTCAGGTCACATGACCCGGGCTAGACCGTAGCTCCGGTCAAGTCGAAACCGCTGCAGCGACGGACAAGTGCACCGATGTTTTATAGCCGGCTCTGGTTGCCGACTGTCATCAGCCTGTCAGCTCTTCGGAGAGTCTGAGGGACCTTGCCTTCCCGGGGACGAGAGACCACGCAGCCAGGCACGAGATGAAAGGCAGCATCCTCAACATGACAGATACTCTGGGCCCAACAGCTTCGGGCGCTAATGGCTACAGCAGCCCAAGGTGGATGGTTTCAAAGGCACGGCTACCGCTCCCCATTGACAGGATGATAGCTACGCAAGGCTAACGGCTAAAGTGACACCTCAAGGTCTTAGAGTAGGTAGCTAAAAATATGTCCTGCAGATGGCGCTGTAACTGCAGTTTTTTGTTGTTGTATAATGTAAGCGATATTTATAAAAACACTAATATGACTTACTAATAGTTACTATTTCAATGAAATACTCTGATAACAGGGCACTGCTGTCTTTATAGAGAGGGTGATATATAGAGAGATGTCATTGGCTTCCTTCATGTTGGTCACATATCACATTTCACCTGGTCTCTGCCTGGTCTTCCCCGTCTCCACTCCTGCGCTGTCCAGGAGTCCAGACCTGTCCTCGGCACGGCGGTCCAGTTGTCACGTAAAGCTTTGCCCTGACAGCGGGATAGAACCGGAGGCTCAGCAAATGGGAAGATCGCTGAGCTCCTGAGGAGCAGCGGACGATCCAGGAAAACGTCAAACGCGCAATGACCGCAGCTTCTGTTGGTGATGGTTCAGTAGCCACCCACCAGTGATTACAGCAATGTAATCCGCAACTCCTGAACTCCGCAACTCGAGCGCACCCCAGGGAACTCCACCGTTTCCAAATGGCGGGAGAAAACCTCAGGAGATATGAAAACTAAACACGGGCTAGATTCTCCAGCATGGATGTGGAGGAGAAGAGTTACACAAAATCATCCTCTAACATTCTCAGCCAGACCCCGCAGATGTCAGTGCGTCACATATGTCCTAGTGCTTCACACCATTAAAGCGGGAGTCTCTTGGATCTGTAAAATTAATGATAGGACATATTATACAGCAGCATAGCAGTGAGTCTCAGAACATATCAGTAGATGAAATTAATGACCTCACTGTGAAACAAAGCCCTACACATTGGGAGATAATTGGTACAATGGCACAGGTTAGAGTTTGAATGTGGGGGGGCACAATTCCATCATTTAAATTCAAAGACCTATGAATCTAAATCAAATACTGGGGGGTGCATGGTTCCCATAGTGCCTATGCCAGGGGAGTTTCTAGCTATTGAAAAGATCAGGGGCTAAGTCAAGTTTACCCGGTGCTTACCCAGGCCTAAAATACTCAGGGCTATAATACTCAGGGATATAGCTCCGAGCGATCGGACCAAACAATTAAATGACACATAAGTGTTACGATGCGTCGGTGGTCGGGCGAATAAAGGAGGGATGTCCGGGCCAGGCAATACGGGCAGACGGGGTTTATTGAGGACAGCACACCAACACACAGAGACTTCAATGCCACGTCTGCCGGAATAGACGCAGACTTAAATGCACAAGATAGGTACAAGACAGGTGAGAGCAATTGGAGAAAACAAGAGGTAATGAGGTGGGCGTGGCACACAGAAGGATTTAATGGAGCGGGACGTAACAGTAAGTAAGCTGAATTTGATAAACTTTCATGAAACTGAGAGTAATGGATATTTATAAACAAAATCATAGAACTTTGCTTTTACAAAAACATCAAATCAGAAAAAAAATATTTAAATATTTTACTGTGAGAGTAACGAGGTGTTTTCCTCTGGTTGTTCTGTTAAATACGTCACAGTTCAGTCACTTGTCAAGAACAACTTGCAGATTAACTAGTGACATTTTGAAAGTAGCTCCCCAACATTTAAAGTAAAAGGCATTTATAAATGCACCTATCCATGAAGTGGAAAAATCCAAAAAATCAGATAAGAAATAAAACAGCCTTTCGAAAGTGTGCATCCAGAGGCTTGTAAATAATAAATGAACTCATTAAATTGATTTATTCCTCGATGCAAGTAATTTGTTTTACCTGCAGTATAAAACAAAACACACAAGCAAAAAATTATCTGAAATAATGAGAAGGGCTTTTTTACAATAAGGTATCATCATGAAAGTAATGAAAGTAATTTTAATCCGGCAATAATAGGATTACTATGATCCGATCCGATGGCATACTGGCCCCTGGTTCTGATCCGATCCCCACCCCATTAAACCCCATCACCCCATTAAAGGTGTTTATACGGTTTTAGTAAAAGAAACGTGTGAGCAACCCAGAACATACATGTTACATAATGCAGACAGACCTTCATGCATCCTGCAAATAAAAAACAAAGCTGAATACCAAATGGATAGGATATGGTTGCGATATTCACCCAAATGCATGTAAGTTTCCTGGGGACAGGCTCCAGTCAATCCAATCCTTGTGATATGCAGATCAGTGCCAAATAAATAGCACTGTAAGACAGGTACACTTCATTCGCCGAGGGCACAGAAGCAGGGCAGGGAGGGGGCTTCTTGTCAAAAAGATAATAAATAGGCCCCCATTTTGGCAGGAAGATAAACATGGTGGGGGTGTCAGGAGGGAAGGACAATTATTTTTATGATGCCTTTTCATGTCGAAACTGTTACACAGGAGGCAGGGCTGAGCCTGCAGAAGCACAAATGCGTCAGCATCGGGGAAGAAAAAAATGATCGCCGGGTCATTTATGGAAGGAATCATTATCTCCATCATGACATGAAAGCTGATCCGTTCCAAATCAGACAGTATCCATCCATCCACGCCCGCATCAATCTTCCACACCTTGTATCTGGCACCGCTGTGAGCTTGAAGTCTATCCCGGGAGGACTGGATACACTCTGAGCGGGACACCAGTCCATCAGAGGACACACATATCAGCGACCATCTGCTTTTCTAACCAATCAGAATCCCTGTGTGCAAAAAGCCCTTAAATTATACATTTCAGTGTTTAATCGTGTTGTTTACAATGTGCACAATCAAAACATCTTACTAGGCTGCATCCATCAGAGCAATGCTAATACATAAAAGAAAATATGGAGAGCAATCAATAATAGACAATAAATAACAGCACTGTATGCAGCATTCTGGGTTATTCACCGCTTTGTGCCTCTTGCTAGACTCCAGACCCTAGTGACCCTGCATAGGATAAGTGGGTATAGGAGATGGATGGATCGATTCCCACTGTAGACGACACGCTGCATATACGAGTGGGAGAAGGGGGGCAGTGTAAATCTGCGATTAAATATCGATGTCAGGTGGTAGCAGTAGAAATATTTTGTGGAGCATAATTAGAATTCATTAAGCTGCTTAATTGCCTGCGGGTAAAAGCCATTCCTGAATCTTGTGGTCGGGGAGCCCAAGGTCCGGTTCTGTCAGCCAGGGTGGCGAGGGGGGGGGGGTGGCGGGTGGTAAAAAGTGATTATGCTGTGTGACTGGTGTCCTTTACGATGACAGCTCATCACGTGTTCTTCCCCGACTGCTGGGAGTGGAGTAGCGGTAATGATCTGAGTCGTCTTCACCATCCGCAGTGGCTCCGGATAGCGCTGTGACAGGACTCAGCCGGTGGATGCCACCATGTCTCCGCTGGTGGTGGCACTTCCCGCTGTCCTCAGGCGACTGTCCCCGGCCTGACCCCGCGCCCCCGAAAGATGAACGCAGGCCTAAATGCTCCCCGGGCTCCTGAGCTGCCTGCATCTCTTCTGTGCAATTACACCTGTTCCGCCGTGCGTAAAATGCAATAGACACACGGGGGAGCGTCGGGGAGTGCCCCCCCCCTCCTTTACACGCTAAGAGGATCGCTCCGGCTCACCACCGCATGCCATTTACACGGAAGCACTAACTTAAGACTGAATGTCATCAGCTTAACGCAACACCTCGTTTGCGGAATAGAATTCCCTACCGGAACGACTGCCATTTAACATTTAAATACCAAGATGCTATTCCAGGGCTAGTCAATGGCAGTACTAATAAGTCTCTTATTCCTCTTTCTCGCAGTAAATAGTGCTGTCGCATGTTTTGCGGAGAGACAGTGTTTCCTGCGAACTCCCTTTGTGGGATTTATTGTAGCTTGTTATATATAGGATGAAACCGCACACAGAACTCAAATTCCCCATTCTGAGTGTTAGCGTGGTGCTGCGTGACTTAGCACCTGCCAGCAGTGCGTGACACCCCCGGGGGCCCCGAGATGACTAATGGAAAACAGGGCTTGCACCTGTCCCATCTCAGAGACAGGTGTTGCTTTAGCAGCAGGATACTGCACACACAGGAGACCTGAGTCCTGACCCCCACCTCGATATCGTAGTAAAAATGTCGTTTGAGAGGACACAGGACAGACAGAGGCTCTTGGTCTCTGGATATGCTCTTCGTCTTGTGCAGTTTGAGGAAGCAAGAGTTGTGCGTCTCTGTCAAAGCCTATATCTCATCTTTCAGTGATGTCAGAAGTGATTTCATGCCCTCCTGATGGTAATCCGGCTCATGGAGACAGGCAGATGGACCTGTTATATGAAAATAAAAAATAAAAAACCACCTACTAACAGTTGAGATGCATACTGCCCAATATTGGCTCATGCCTCTAGGGATGCAGGTTCAAGTCTCTCTCCAATGTGTGCGTAAAGTTCAACTGATGTGCAGGTTTCTCCAAACACACTCCAAATCCTCCAAATATCCGGTATCTCTGAATTGCCTGTACCTCTACCCTGCGCTAAAGTGGTATCCTATTCAGGGTGTACCCCCGCCCTGCGATCAAGTGATACCCTATTCAGGGTGTACCCCCGCCCTGCGATCGAGTGGTACCCAATTCAGGGTGTACCCCTGCCCTGTGATCGAGTGGTACCCAATTCAGGGTGTACCCCTGCCCTGTGCCAGAGTGGTCCCATATTCAAGGTGTACCCCAGCCCTGCGCTGGAGTGGTATCCTATTCAGGGTGTACCCCCCCTCCCCCCTGCGCTGGAGTGGTATCCTATTCAGGGTGTACGCCCGCCCTGTGCCGGAGTGGTATCCAGTTCAGGTTATACCCCCACCCTGCGCCGGAGTGATATCCTATTTAGTGTGTACCCCCACCCTGCGATCGAGTGGTACCAAATTCAGGGTGTACCCCTTCCCTGTGCTGGAGTGGTACCCTATTCAGGGTGTACCGACGCCCTGTGCCAGAGTGGTATCCTATTCAGGGTGTACCCCCGCCCTGCGCTGGAGTGGTACCCTATTCAGGGTGTACCCCCACCCTGCGCTGGACTGGTACCCTATTCAGGGTGTACCCCCGCCCTGCAATCAAGTGGTACCCTATTCAGTGTGTACCCCCGCCCTGCGCTGCAGTGGTACCCTATTCAGGGTGTATCCCCGCCCCCTGCTCTGGAGTGGTACCCTATTCAGGGTGTATCCCCCACCCTGTGCTGGACTGGTACCCTATTCAGGGTGTACCCCCGCCCTGCGCTGGACTGGTACCCTATTCAGTGTGTACCCCCGCCCTGCGCTGGAGAAGTACCCTATTCAGTGTGTACCCCCGCCCTGCGCTGCAGTGGTACCCTATTCTATTCAGGGTGTCCTGAATACTGTCCAGTTTTGGATCTTTATCCTTCAGAGCAATTTCATCACAGCTAGATGCAGTGGCTCCAAGATGTACCTGAATATTGCTTTATGACTATTGCATTTTACCTGCTAATTTTATGTCATACCTGTCAGAAACAGACAAATGACACGCGTGTCCTTTACCAGGTGACCATTACTGCCAACACAAACTTTAATCACAGACTAAAGACATCTGGCTTCTTTCCTCCATTACTAAGACTTTAATTAATTGACACTCATCAGCAATACAGTGATCGCAACCTAGCTTTTTAACATATTTAATTGACCAATTAAAATCTAATATGCCAGACAGGCTATCAAATTAAATAACAGGTCTTTTTTCTAGAATGTTATTTCTCTTTTAATTAATAAGAGTTTGTGGTGGAGCGGGACTCCTGGAGAGGTATGTTTGAGCATCGACCTTTTTGAGCTGCCTAATCAAATTAACAATTACAGCAGGTCCCGTTAATGGAGACTCGAAGGCATCGGAGTTTTGGGCAGAAGTGCCGCCATGTTTGCGACGGTCCACCAAGCACAGATACAAAATATGGGGTTTAATCGGACGCTCCCCTGCCGATTCGGCCCTGTCTGCAGACTCACGCATCTTCAGCAGTGAATTAGCATCAATTAACACCATCGGAATGACCCCCCCGGAGCGCTTGTGGGATTTGACGGACGTGATGTTTGTTTACTCGCTCTGCTGGCACTTTCATCCAGATGCTATGGATTTTAACACCCCATTAGGGATCAGGGTATCTTTAACTACAGGATTCCCCTCCAGCAGGGGGAGCAGAATTATGGAGGCATCATGTTAAATGCTGACACGGTCGTT
>JABFEA020000085.1:7009555-7019563 GCA_019775915.2 Cyphomyrus plagiostoma
TCTTTAACTACAGGATTCCCCTCCAGCAGGGGGAGCAGAATTATGGAGGCATCATGTTAAATGCTGACACGGTCGTTAAGCACCCCCCCCCCCCCATACAGCACACTACCTTATCAAGGAACCCTTAATTAGCAACCCTCAACTTTTCAATAGCAAGAGATAACTATCAGTAGATCACTAATTTAATTTAATATATTTCTTCTTTCTCCCCATCCTGGGTTGTTCCTAGCCTTCTGGGGTACATTCTGGACCCTGAATAGAATAAGTAGTTACAGAAAATGGATGAATGGATGGATCACTTCTTTCCCAAGTCTGATCTTAATTATTTCGTAAAAAAGCAACAGTTTTATCATGTCACATCCCAAAATACACCCCAAACCTTCGACATTTTTCGTATTATGGAACGGATGTAAACAGAAGGGTTTTCCATGTGCAGAAGTGACTAGTATCTTTTCTGGGGCGGAGACTGCACCAGGTAAATTTAATGAGGGGTGTGGCTTGTGAGTGGGGGTGTGTGACTTGTGAGGCACAGGGTCGTGACCCCGGCTGTGTATTTACATTAAGCTGCCTTCCTTGATGGTTAATTACAGTTCCTGCACGCCACTGAGCTCTGTAACGTCACACTGATACCAAACTAATCAAGACAAATGATTCTATTTAAACTGCTGCTGATAATGTTATTAAAATGCAAATAGTTAATTTCTGTTAATGATCCACTATCGCATGCAATCGATCAAGGACGGTCTTGCGGATTTCGTTTTTGTCCTAATTCTCACTCGAGTAGAATGTACATGTTGGGAAATTTCCAGAATTTAACAAATTGTAGTGAGCTTTTGATTCCTGTTACAGGGTATGTCTGATATTTTTATGGTTATCTTTATAAAAAATGTCCATTCAGTCACACTCTGGAATGTTTAGGAATGTCTGTTTTATTCCACCGAGAATTTTTAAATATTCTGCTGTGCATAATTCAACTTTATCTTCCTAAGATTGCAATTTCCTGCAGATTTGTACATGAAATTTCCTTAGATAAGGGAGGTGAAGCCTGTGGAATTATCATTTTTATTATACACAAACATAATAATCATATTTTAGCAGATCCACATTGATTATTTTCCACTGATATCAGTAATTTATCTAAATCCTTAATCTCTGGGTCCATGAAGCCTGTACTTGTTTTGGACACAGCCATAAGGAGAGACCTGGGTTCAAGTGAGGCTGGTTGTCTGGCAGCCACAGTGCAGCGCCCCCTGTCTGCTGAGAATGGGCTGTTAATATTTTGTGAGACAGATGAGATATTCTGGCTTGGTTTCGCTGACTTGTGGTTGTGGTCTCGGGGGCGAGCTGCCTACTTTCCTTTCAGCCGTTCAAGAGTTTGGGTCAAGTCATGTGCCCCTAATGCAGGGAGAATCGTCCTCGGTGCAGACATGCTTGCATCTTGACCCTGTGTTTCTCAGTGTTGTTCTTGTTTAAGGAGCGAGCGCTAATAAGTGTTAGCTTTAAGGGCCGAGGCCCATTCCAGCTTGGCTGTCTCTGAGGTCCTGCCGTCAGAAGATTCTCTCTGCCTGCTCCTCTGTGAAATGTTAACTCGTGGGCTCTGACATTTGGAGCTGCGGATCAAGCGAAAAGGGGCCGTTTCTGAGCTCTGAAAAGGTCACCGCTTCCTCAAGAGTAGGCAGGAGATCTCCTGGGCTTCTGACTGATCTGCCTGTGAAATTCCGTGGACTTTACACTGGAACCCAGAAGCCCGAATCCCTCTTTGCTTGACGGCTCTTCAAACTGTGTAGATATATGGAGATGGCTTCATTGTGTGATACTCCTCTGGCCAGGAACATCAAAAACTTCATCTCCCATGTCACAACTTCACAATTATCACATCTCAAAGGCTGATCTCTGAGGAGATGAATTCTGATTTTTTTAGTTAAGAAAAACAAAAGCTGACGGACAGCCAGCAGGAGACTTCTCATACGCTCATTACAGAGAAATATTACCACTCAGCTCTCAAAAGCCACCCACACGATCAAACCTTAACAGGAGGTATAAACGGAAACGCTGAGGAAACACCCTCAATTAGTATCTTCTCATACTGCATCATAAATGCAGCCCTAAAATCAATATTATGTGTGTGACTTAAGTTTAATTAAATCTTACTGTCATGAGTAATAAATAACTAAATATAATTTATGGCGTAAGAGGTGGGGCCGAGATGGATCCAGAAAAATGCAGAGATGATTAAGTAATTTATATGTCACATTTGTTAGCAGTAATGAGTTAAGGTTCATCCTCACAAATGGGAACAGTGCTGCATATAGTAGTAAATAAAAGGAAATGTCACCTTCATTCTGTCTTATATATTTGAGGTAATTTATAAGCAAAATAGAACAAAGGAGTATTTAAATTAATATAACTTTGCTATATCCACCTAAATTGATTAAAGACACAGTTGAGAGTCTTCATTTGTCTCTTTGTACAATTCCGGAGAATTCAGAAATGATTCACTGCGCCAAATTATGCTCGTAACCTCATTTAGCTAATAGCTCAGTGGCGTTCCTTTAATTAAGTGCTCACTTGGTGCACAGATCGTAGTGTACAGTTGCCTGCCACCCCGGACCATTTGGGAAGAAAAGTCACACTCAAAAAGATCAAACAAAATTTATGTGTATGAAAGGTCAATGGCCCAATCTGCAGCAAATGACTCTGTTCAGAGGTCATCAGAGTATCACACTCTCCGACTAGCCGGCAACAGGCAGGCCTGGGTCAAGACACAGACAAGATGCCCAAAGTTCTGTCACCGTTATCTACCGAAGGTGACCCCCCTCCCGGTCAGAGAAATATATCAAGGAAATTTATTTATGGATACAGGACCCCACGTAGATCTGGCCCTAGCAACAGGGCAAGATAGACAAAGCCAGCATTAAGCTTCAGAGTCGTGATTGTACACACTGATTTTTACAGTTACTTTAATGGTATTTAATGGTGGAAGAGGACAGCATTAACAGAAATTTTGTGTGCCTCTTATCTATTAGCCAGTAATTACCTGCGTGTTGGGTAGTGTAGATCCAGCACGTGATTACTCAAACGTGTTTTATTTTTAAGATCATCCTAATTAAAAGGCGTGACGCATTCAAACAATGGGGGGAAATCAATAAATTAACCATGTTCCTTCTTGGGCATTACGGAAGTGTCTAATGCACAGATAGTGCATAAGCGTTCAGTCCAGAGAACAACCCTGTTTCGCTGCCAGTTGGGCGTGTTCTGCTGCCTGATTTTTCCTTACACTTTTTAAATAAACACAAAAGGGATTTTAAAAGCCAGGAAGGACAAAACGGGTCACGCAGCTCAGTGAGGAGAAAGCCAGATGTACGGTATCCATAACCGGAAAGTCGGTGTTGCAGTGGAAAAATCTGTCATGTCGTTCACACTTACCTGCAGGTGGCAGCCTGCTCCCAGGGGTAAGGATGGCAGCTTTAGGGGCAGAAAGCAGACATCTGTAGAGCAAACTCGTGGCTGAGGCTGATTCTTACGTGGGCAAAGGGATCTCTGCCTCACAATATCTGCCTCTGCTTCAGGTCTGAATGAGTCACCTGAAGGTCCAGGCAGCCTTCGTCGCTTTCCAGGGAGGTCATATTTCATTTGATTAAGCCCCACCCAGAAGCGTGTGGGTCTGCCGTCTTCAGCAGGCACTCGCTGCAGGCGTAGTTTTGGGGGGGATTGTTTTGTATGTGACTGCTGATTCACTGTCATGCATGTCTTCGGGGAATTTCAGGCAAGCCACAATCAGATGTGAGCCGTGTCTGGTTTCGCACGGAAGCCACGACAGGGATCACTAATTTATTTTGGGGGAGCGTAAGAAAATGAGTGTGCATACCTGATTAGACTCAAAAGTCACTTTTTATTTCCTAGACAACACCTCAAGGAGATCCGTGATTCTAGCTAATTGGTCACTAGAGACTCTATACGCTGTACTTAAAGGTGCGATTAAAGAAAGTGATTTATCTTCACGGTATTTTGGGGAAAATATTCGTTTTCTAGGATCATACAGTCTGCTTTTTTAAAATTGTACAGTAGACTATATGGGATGTGCATTGCCATAGCAACCGTTAACATGGGAAGGTTCCTTACTTTCCTATATAACTGTGTTCTGGGTTTTTACATTGAACCCAGACGCTGAATTCGACTGCAGTTACAAGGAAATGGGATCTCATGAGGCTTTTGGTGGAGGCTTTCACATCAAAGATGTTTAACGCTCATCTGTGTAGCCCAAGCACCCCTCCTGGGGCTGCAGTGACTTTCACTGCGTCCACCACATTTACGTCACTGGCACCTAACCCTGGCAAAACTAAAGGAAATCTACGGTTCCCATGATTACAGGCTAAGTGAAGATGTCCGGCAGCAGAGGAGCACAGCTGTCTGGCGCGCGTTGGACCTAGACGTCATTCTGAAGGTCATGGCTGTCAGTCCGCTAACCAAACTTCTTGCAGTGCAAGAACTATGGCAACCTTATTAGCCAGCTCAATTTCCATTCTGCCCCGTACTGGTAAATAAACTACAAAGCATGTTCGTACTGGGAGGTACGTTTGGTCATTATAATAATGATACACCTTAAATTTGAAGTCTATAACACTCTACCCGCCCCCCCACCCCATTTTATGCAGATTTTCCTGGAAGTGGCTGATTTTTTTGAGTGGTTAAACTTACGAGTTAGATTTATCGAATGGTTAAATTAAATGGTTAAACTTATTGATTGGTTAATTTAAGTGGGGAATTAACTAATTTCACTGTTCACTATTCCACTATTACATAACTAACGTGTCTTATTTGTCTGTTAAGATAAAAAAAAAAATGTGCCCGGCGGTGGTAAGGCGATGTAACTATTATGCATATTATGCAGAGCGTCACAGAGAATGATTGGCCAGTTCGGATCCGCCGTATTAATGCGCCGCCTTACGGCGTCCCAAAGGCAGTCGGCCGCCGTTACGCTAAGCCCCTTCATGTGTGTTTATAATCACAAGATAATTACCGCAGGCCTGTAAAGCCAGTGGAGAGCTGAGGACTGGTGCGGAGCTCCAGCTTCGGTTCTGGGAATGTGTTAGGAAGACCGAGGGGAGCGGAATGTGTATCGGTGTCTGTGCCCTTGTGCTGCAGCCCATCCGCGGCTGCACTGTGGAGGATTATAGGGCTACTGACCTGGGCACCGGGAGCGCGACTTGGAGCAAAATAATACAGCAGATGAGGGGGAGACGTTTATATAATAAACGTTATTATATGGAGTCCATCTATATAATAATGTTACGATCATGTACTGCTTGGTGGGCTATTACACCACGACATTCACACAGATGTAGAGAATGGGGTATTCGCATTTGGGCTCAAAAAGTTCCTAAAACCACTAGAGATTTATGAAAATGGAAAGCTAAGCATTTACGGGGGGCACTTTAATGAAAAATAACAAAAACATAATTGATTAGCGTGTTTTCCCTACTGAAAAGCGGCACAGACCAGCATAATGCGCGCTGGTTATACCAGCGTATGTTGTTTGATGCTGGTGGACCTGCACAGCTACAGTATGTTGGTCCACCAGCTACACCAATACCAAACCAGCTGTTCTTTGCAGTGGGGTTATGGGTGGGGGGAGGCTGTGTGGGTTGTTGAGATGCGTTTGTAGCTGATAACAACCCTTATTTTGCGTTACCATGTTTTCTTCTGTAAATAAGACATTCTGTAATGCGCCGGAATTTCTCAATAAGTGCATGCCGTAATTTCCTCACGTTAACGAGTCCGTTTAACCTCACCAAAGTGTGCTGGATATACTGAATAACTAATAAAGCCAAAAATAAGCGTGATGGGAAACCTTTTCTGCAAAACTGTTTTTGCAGTTTGTGTTAATATGCTTTGATTTCACATAGGGAAAACGCTTTGGGAATGAATGAAGATAAACGCGCGTAAACTGTGATCCTTGTGCTCTCAGTATCATGCAATGTGTAATTATATTATAATTATTAAGTAGAGTGTGTGTTATTTGGCCTTCGGGGTGGATGTGGTCTGTTTACCAGCCCCAGATCTGAATGGCTCAGAAATGCCAACGTATCTGATGTCTGTTCAAAGTCCAGCCTCCATTCCTATAGATATGGGTGAAAACAGGGCGATGTCAGCCTGCGTGGCAGGGACGAGAAAGAAAATGGGGCATCTCAAGGACGCAGGGCTGCCAGAGTTGGTCAGGTGTCTGGCGTGAGATTTTCAATTTGAGATAAGCCTGCATACGCATTTACATGCATGTAACAGTTTTATTACCTTGTAAATATTCTGTAGGGTTTTCAAAGTACCACAACGCTTTTGATGTAGATAATTTTAGGTTTATAATGGAATTACATAAATTTGCTGCAAGATTTCTTGCGTGAGAGTGTGAAACGTGAGTGTCACGCCAGATGCGTGAGAGTTGGCAGCCCTGCAGCTCCAACGAAGATGCATGGCAGGGAATAAAACGATCAATGTCTTTGCTGGCTGGAAAATCCTGTCCCCCCCCCTCCCCCCCACAAAAACCCAGTCGTGTTTCGTTACTTCTGTAAATTGCTGTTTACCACAGAGATGTCTTCTATCCTTCTGCAAGAGATATACAATGGCCAGGAAAACATTCAAAATGGTTAAATAACCCGTTAACTATGCAATGTATGCGGAGACAGAATTGCATTCAGCCAACGTGGAAAATATAGCCAGAGTTTATTGCGAGACGTCATCCCAAAACATAATAGATAGATTATCACACACAATCGCAATTCCTGGCACAATTTAAATGTGTAATATCCTGCGAAGTAACGCGGTGCATTGCAATTTAATTTCATTTTGCAAATGCGGCAGGCTGGTGTGGATCCAGCTCGGGGGAGCCCAGACAGCTCGAAGGGCCATGTTAATAAGCCAAAGAAATCAGAAGGCTGCTGCGTGATTCTGCACCAGCAGATCAGCTCATTCTACCAACGTGAAAACCACCGACACGGGTCGCTTTTCCATACTTTACGTCCTGCTTGTTTTTTCCTGCATTTACAGGGTCCTCAAATTATACGGGAGCCATGACCGAATGAAAAACAATTGCATGAGCCTGTCATACGGTTCAAAGGGCTCGCGGTGCTCTTGGACGTGAGCCGCAGATTCAATCTCCACGATGGATCAGAACAATTTCATTTCATTTGAGCCCCTCAAAAACAAGCCTATCTCATCGCCGCAGCACTGTGTCGCTTCCGAGAATGCGGCGCCCTTAAAGGCCCCGATTGAGCCCCGCCTGCCTTACAGACACTCCATTTTTGGGCGCATCCCAGCCGGCCCCGGAAACCGTCATGTTGACTTAATGAACTGATAGTAAACACTATTAAGTTCTTATCGTAAAGCTGGCTTGTTTGAATTAATTCTGTTTGTGCTGGAAGTTTTTATTTATCAGTGTCAAAGGTGTTGCTGAGAACTGAGCTATATTAATACTGATTATGATTATCTGACATGGTTCTCTGCATTACAGTCTTTGAATACTGGGGGAAAAGGCCCAGACTCTTGTACATCCACTAGGCAAGGGTGTAGATCTGGGCATGGATGGTAGAGTCATGTCCCTACTAATATTGTGGAGGTGCTGTGCCTGTTTAGGTTGGCAAGGGATCCTAGGTTGATTTGGTTTATACCAATGTTGATACTGAACCTACATCCTTACCATTAGCCCACCAAGAGGCAATGGGAGAGTCCTGACAAAAGGCTGTGATGATCAAATGGGAAAATCCTTTGTTTTGTGGATAATCCAGCCGGCCCTGTACCCCTGACAGGCAACTCAACATGCGAAACTGCCCCAGATCAGTGTGGCCATGGATGGGCATTGCATTCTGTCGCAGTGCTGCAAAGCTGGGCCACCCTGCTGCTCAGCTGCCCGCTGCGCCTTCATGCCCGCTGGCTTGGATGCTGCACTTAGTTTGTAGAGGAATGCTGCTGACCACAGGCTGCAAATCGATATTGAAAGTGCAGCTGCCCCCAGTGTCTGAGGGTGGCCAGCCGCCTTCCCCGTAATCAGACGGGTCCATATTCATCACAACTTTGCCCTGGCGATCCTGATCTTTGTCTTTCTGTGCATCTTACGCTATGACTGAAACGCACTTTGATATCAGCGAGAGCTTGATCGCCGGGAGCGTTTGTTAACACCAGCGGTGGGTGCGACCTTATTTAGCGAGATGAACGCCGTAAGCATGTAAATCCTGTGTCGGCAACAGCCGCTGAATATCTCCCCTGCAAATATGTCAGCTATGCTGTTGTAAGGAGTCCACTTGCAGAAGCTCATTTCAGCAATACGACGATTTATTGAGCACCAAAAAATATAATACAGTGTGGAAATGCACCGGGCACTGAAAGGCATCTCAAACACAAATTAAGGACAGTTTTCTACCCCCCTTTATACCCTTCAAAACCCTCTGCGACAGGGTACTGTGTAGGGGTCATATGTGTGTATAAGGGGTGACCTCCTGGGGTGTGAGAATTCTGAGACAGGGAGGGGGCAGGACTGGTTGGGAACTTCCCTCAAGAGCAAAAGGTGACTCAGTCACATCTCTGGTCACTGCTATTTCAGCTACTTCCTTATCACCCTAGTGACACTACACAGAACACTCTCGCTCACTCCCTGACTTCCCTCATCATCATAATTTAATAACACTGTATGTCATCAAATGATCAATCAAGAACATTAGGGCATCTTTGCTGTTTTTTCTTTATGCCGTTCTCAAAAGCTGCAGTTCTGGGTGTTCGGCTCGGCTCATTTTACCATTCTAGACAATTTCTTTAATATGCCACGAGGTTTTTTTCTTCTTGCGTATTCATTATGTTACTTTAGGAAAGGATGCATTGTAAAACTTAGACCAAAAGTAGTCAATAAATAACAGTGTGATCCAACCTTGAGTTTCCTGTAGCTGCTTATCCTACTTAAGTTTGCGGAGGGGGCGGGGACTCTGTGGACAAGGCAGGGAACAACCCATGATGGGCCAACCCATTGCAGGGCACGCTCACGTATGTAATTTCCTAACACCAATTAACCTCAGCATGTTTGTGGTCAGAATACCTGGAGGAAAGCCGCCCTGGGAGAACATGCAGACTCCACATGCGTGGAACCCTGGCAGAGACTTGGACCCCAGTCTCAGATGACAGCACCAACCATTGCTTCACCATGCCACACTGAATAATGGCGATATCCAGGTTCAGTCACATTCTCTGTAATTTTCTAATTAAAACAAAAAACTACAGTAAATCGTATTTGCAGTAAAATTCTACCCTCTAGTGTTTGAAAATAAGAGTACATACAATCTTCAACCAAAGTGGTGGCAGAATGGTTTCTTTCAGTCTGAAAATGGATTCCCACTGGATTAAATAACATTAACAGTGAATAGGCAAGTCAGTTTTATAAGGAGCAGCTGCTCTTTGCTGCTCGTAAGTCCACATCTCTCCACTGCAGGGATTTTACTACTTCGTGCCACATTTGAGGTTACTTGCCCTTGGACTCCTATAAGAATCAAGTGCCTTTTGTCTGCATGCTCTGTTCAGGCTGAAAACCAGCTAGGTCTAAAGGGAACTTTGACATAGGTGGAGAGGTGACAGAAAGGGTTGAATAGTTAATAGAAGGAAGGGGATAGCAAACCTGCGAATGAGGTTAGTGAATGGAATGAAGGGGATAGCATACCTTTGAATGGGGTTAGTGATTGGAAGGTAGGGGATTGCAAAGCTTAGAATGAGTTCATGAATGGGAGGAAGGAGATAGAAACCTGAGAATGAGGTTAGTGAATGGAAGGAAGGGGATAGAAACCTGATAATGAGGTTAGTGAATGGAAGGAAGGGGATAGCATACCTTTGAATGGGGTTAGTGAATGGAAGGAAGGGGATTGCAAAGCTTAGAATGAGGTTCATGAATGGGAGGAAGGGAATAGAAACCTGAGAATGAGGTTAGTGAATGGAAGGAAGGGGATAGAAACCTGATAATGAGGTTAGTGAATGGAAGGA
>JABFEA020000085.1:7027486-7039182 GCA_019775915.2 Cyphomyrus plagiostoma
CCCCCCCCCCCCCCCCCCCCCCCCCCCCCCCCCCCCCCCCCCCCCCCCCCCCCGCCCCCCCGGGCCGCGCCCCACCAGGATGGATACAATTGGTTATATGGATTTCGAGTGGACGCTGCGCTGATGGATGGAATAATAATCCACACACAGAACCGTGAAACGTTTTTCTGCTATCAAACTTATAACCATTACAGTGTAAAAAAATCGGGAACAGATAATGAGACAAGCGGCCATAAAGGTTACTGCTGCTCAGTTCCATTCATCTGTTCGATAAGCATATAGAAAGCACTTCCTGTACAGTGTGTGCTTGATTGTTTAACTGCACAAAATACAGCGTAGGGTTATAACCTGTGGGCATTATAACCTGTAGGTGATTCCTCCTCTCCCTGCTCATCTTCAGCTGTCGGCGCCGTTCAAAGGCCCCGGCCAGCCTCAGACCCTCGAAGATGTCACTTAGCGTCAGAGTGGTGAGTGGTTGCCATCAAACCTCGCAGCCGCCAAGCGATTGGCGCCGAAGCCGGCCTGACCTCTTCTCTAGCCGCGTCTGATCTCTTTAGACCCCACCAAAGCGAAACCCCTTCAGAAGATCAAAGATCTGAATGTCTGCCTGTTGCTGCGGAGACAGGCCAGTAGTCGCAAGTGCAGCATGCAGCCCGATATTTAACTGCAGGAATATTAAAGATCTTGCAGCAGCTCCAGTTTCCTTGTAATATGGCGTCTTTTATAACATTCAGATGATTCATTATTCAACAGCAGATGCTAAAAACACAGGCTACCATATGCTTTCCTTTTAGAGATATAGCAGTGGGTTTTTTTAGAGATCTGTTTACAGATATCTTTTGTTTTCCAGTTAACTCCCCCTGACTTTCGCACTAATACAATTTCTGCCTTGGCAAAACTTATGGCGATGCAGTGGTTTGCACTGTAGCCTTTACCCGATGGTGGTGGGTTTCGAGTCTCTGTGTAAGGAATATGAATTCTCTCCCCGCATTTTCCCAGTCCAAAGACACCTAAATAATCCACAGTGTGTGCCCTGTAATGGACTGGCATCCTGTAGAGGGTGCCCCCTGTCTTCATTGGGATAGACTCCAGGCTCACCACAGCACTCTGCTGGGTTTGTGGTTATGATGGACGGGTTCTTGGCGTTTTTTGCAATCAGAAATGAATAACTTTTTAATGGTTTTTACTGTGGGGGTGGTGCAGTGTTAGCACTGTTGCCTCACTGTTCTGGGATCAGGGCTAGAGTCTCCTCCCTGGCCATGTGTGTGCTCCTGGGCTCCCTGCAGTGGATTGGCACGCCATCCTCTTTGGCGCCCAATAACTTCCAGGATTGGCATGAGACCTCCATGAGCATATCACACACAATCGCATGTCTGTTGCATTCTAAATTATTAACAGCTGCGACATATTCCTGTGAACTTTTTTGTTTGGCAGGTGTGAGCCATTGCGTAGCGGGGTTGATGCGTGTTGCCGTCTTGCATTATCTCTGGGTTGCCTAGGGAACAGAATTGTGCTCTCTGCCTGGGGCCTGCTCTGCATGCATACACTGCTGGCCAAGAAACACGTAGGAGTGGGTCAGCTAACGTGACCAACCATAGGCAGGCAGCTCTGTTCTTTTCAGCGTCATTCACTCCTATAATAATGAGAATTTGGCGTCTCCAAGTCCCGTATGAGCACTGAAGAGCTTTATCATGTTAAATACCGTGGCAACCCTATCCATCATCTATCCCATAGTCTGAGTATACTACCTCTCTGTGTAACTTTCCTCAGCTTACAGTGGCTGGCAATCAGGTTTAATTAGTCTGAATCATCATGTGACGTACAATAACTTATCAGCCTGTGGACAAAGTACACAGCAGTAAGTGTCGTAAGGCTTTGTGTGAGAGACTGTTAGCTTTATAGGTAGGGTTCACAGGTTCCACCCTGGGCTAGATTAATGAAATAATCACATAACGGTAAAAGGGGAAGTATATAAAGGATCTGAGGACGGCATACTCACATAAACATGCCAGGATAATGTACACCCCTTTCATACACAGAGATCCCTTCGCCGTCAGAGCTGTTAAAGTGAAGTCAAGTGGGTCACCGTCTGAATCCGCGTCCTCAGTGCGATAATTTATAACCCAGCCGAACTTAATCAGGGCAAATATGAGATAAACGGCTCCCGTGTGCGATTCAGTCGTAAATCGCAGAGGTGCCTTTGTGCTGGAAACAGGCTGTTTCTCAAGTTGAGGCCTTCGCCGTTTCTCACAAGCCTGCCACCGGCCGCCGTGGGCCGCTCCGCATTCCGGGCACGGTCCTGCCAGGCTGCGCTCTCCTCTCCATTCAGCTCACGACCAGCCTTGGCTACGGCACGGGGGGGGACCGGAGATTCCAGTCAGGGCAATGTAACGAGTGAAGAAGAGGGAGGTCCCAGAAAGGTGGAATAACAGGGCAGGACGTGCAGGACTCCTGACCTCAGCCAGCAGATCTGGCCACAGCTGTTCTTGTACCCCTAAGGAGCACCCTTCACAGAGAAGAGACGCGACCTCGGGTGCTAAATGGTTCATAGCAACATGCAATCGCAGCAAGATAGGGTTTCTTAGCAAGTTAGGCTACGTACCACATGCTGTCAGTTGTCACGCCGAATTGAAGGCATCAGTAAAAAAAATCCAGAGCTATATACTTTTATATATACTTTGCGATTGAGATTTTCAAGTCTGCACCCACATTTATATGTAAGTTTTATTACCTTGCAAATAGACTGTAGGGTTTGCAAACTACCCGGCCACTTTTGATGTAGCTAATTCTAGGTTTATAATGGAATTATACAGATTTGCCGTAAGTTCTTCTTGCGTGAGAATCTCGCCAGATGTGTGACAGTTGGCAACGCTGTGTACAGTCATCATGTTGAGGACCAGGGACGCTAAAAAAGTCATCGGCCACTCGATACGGTAGCGTGCCATGCATTAGTGTGTTCGTTTTAGACAGTAGGGTCACATGACATAAACAGAGTTCTTTGAGGCCTGCTTCAGTTACAGCAGCTGTTAGCATGCGCTAAAAACAGGACTCTTAGGCTAATGTCGCTATTGCTACCGTACACACGGTTATTCAGTTAGCAGCCAAAAGCCAAATAGATTACGATCCTAGAACAAAAGATATCAACCTGTGCATCGCCAAATGGGTATAGTCTCCATTTAATATCACGTATGGAGAAGATGGTTTGCCTTTTCTACCTGCTGCAGTGTGTCCACTCAAGCCTGCAGTTGCATCTTGGATGATGGGGTCACAATGCAGGTTAAATGACATGACCGTCAGTCATCTTTTAAAGAGTAGAGAGGTCTGTTATTATGGTTTTCACATGATGCATTTTGTAAAACAGAAGGAAATCTGATCTCCTCTTTGCAAACCCCTCGCTCCCTTTCTCAGTCCTGTTTTGTGCCCGGTGGATTATTAATTTCTTCTTAGCCCGGGATAAAAGACCGGCATGTTGTTGCCAGGGCGACCACCTCCACCGACCCCTGAATAACAGTGAGGGAGGCACATAGATTGGGAGTTAGAGAGCAGGGGGGCATGTGGGCCGCTTAGCCCATTCCCAGAATTGTAGGCACATTTATCCCCGCGCTGCGAAGTGGCCCCACAGATGCATTCTGGGGGAATCATGGTGCCACAATGAGGGTTTCTTTCAACAGCCCCTTTAACACTGGACACTAACCGCAGTCAGTGTTTTCCAAACAAAAGCTGGGTCACAGCCACTGGCCCAGTGAGGACCAGTGACACCCGGCGGGCCATTTGCAGTGAACCAAAGCTCATCACAAAGACAGATTCTGAGGATGGTTAGGAAAGTCCTCACACCAGCACCAAGAGTGTTATCCCATCCGAGCGAAGCACAACCTTACCTTCCGGGTGGCTCTCAATATGTGTCATTTTGGCTCCTCTCACTCATCACCACGTGACTCTCTTACAAATTGACGGATTGAAATATTATCCCCTGTAACGACACATTATGTAATAACACCACATTTAGTAATAACCTTCTGCCTTTTGTAATAGACAGCTTGAACACCATATGTAACAAGTTTCCCTGCGTTTTGTAATAAATTATTACATATTACGGTGGCTATTACAAAATGAGGAAGGGGCACTCTTTTAGGATGAAAATGTAATAATGTAATAAGCAACCAAGATGGAAGTCTCCTCTCTTCGTCAAGCTATTATATAATGTGCTGATACACACCCCCTCTCACGTGACCCTCCCAGGTCAAAAGCAGGCATGGAGCAGCCGCCTGTATGCAGTCACATGACCACCCCCACAGCCAATCTCGATGACGTTAATCACCCCCCCCCCCATGCCCCATGCGCTGATCTAACCCATACCGTGCCCTGGGCAAACAGGCCCCACTGTTGGTTTTCCCTGATCTCACTCTGATCGCTCCCATGGCTCGTGTGCTGCGCGCACGGATTATCTCACAGGGTGCCAGCCTCTGCCTGGCACCTTCCATGGCGCTGATGACACGGTCACCTGCCGCTCCTGCTGGGTCTCGCCGGGCACGCGCTCCCGCTCTGGCGTGTCCCGGAACGCGCTCCCTCAGACAGGCTCCAGAACCTCAGACATCTACATGCAGATCCTTTCATGTTCTGAGACCAGAAAAAAAATATTTATGTTTTTTCAGCGAGTCCTGCCTCCCCCCGAAATTCACATAAACCCCAGGAACCCAAAGGGAAGTACAAGTACTTCAAGTGGATGAGAGTGTTTGTGTTGGCTCTGAGCACTAAGACAACCCTCTTGTGTTCTTGCTTAAAAAAGTAATCCCCTCTCTCTCCAACAGAACAGAATCTCAGAGCGTTGTATATATGTCAAGGTATAAATGTCTCCATAACCTGGAGATGGCAGTTCAAGGGAGGTTCAACTGAAGGTACTGAAAGAACGCCCTCTAATGACAGAGCTCCTCTAGTGAAGCACTTAAGCATTTACTCCCATCGAGCTGCAGAAGGTGGGCAGGAGAGAACAATCTGAGCACAGCCACATCGAGTCTGTGGACCTGTGTGGGATCTGACAGCAGGAGGTGACCTTCATTACACAGCAGTACATCTGCCGACCAGTTATATGGGTGTAGAAGAATGAAAACTGATGCATGGTATGTGTACAACAGCAAAATATGAAGTCACATTGCCAAGTAAGACCAGGTGTATATGAATCACAGAAGGGCAGCTGCAGTTCTACAGGGGGATTCATATCAAATCAGAGCTGATATCAGCTCCACACCAGAATATTTTACTCCTGTTGACTTTTCAGATATTGAATCACTAATATATAAACCTGCATGGCTCTGTCTATTGACTTTAAGGTTAGCATTTCGCTGTAGGTGTGACTAGAATTATTTCTGTATCTGTAATTGCTTGTGTCTGCTCAGGCTGCAATGCATGTGAACCTCCAGCAGGGGTCAGCATAGAGCCCATGTGTGTTTTATTTTTTTATTTTTTCTTTTTTCCTGTGGACCCCCAAGGTTTTGTAGCAGTCATCGGCTGATAAGCTGTTTACTGAAGAAGCACTTATCGGGAATGGCCAGGGTGTGTCGGCGGGGAGATTACAGTTCAGGGATGTCTGCGATGGGCAGGAAGCAAAGCCAAGACAGGCCTCAAGCAACAACCCCCCTCTCCAAGGACTTCCCTGAAAGACCTGCTCTTCCAGCACCTGCAAAAGGCATGCTGGCACGAGACCCACGGCCTGCCTGTTTATTTATTCCAATGGTGAAAGATAGCAACTAATAAGCTGACAACCAATCAGACGGCCAATCAGAGCACACACTGACCGGGCAGGTTTTTAAATGTACCCTGTATGCTGACAGTCTCTTTCGTTTTCATTAATATACCATTTTTATATTTTAATGCAATTTTTATTGTTATGATTCCCCGCCTGGAGGTTGTTGCTTCTACGACACTGCACTGAATATGTGGCTAGAGAAAATGGATGGACAATACGTAGCTGCGTGAACTATGATTGATATTTTAAAAATAAGAGAAATACAATATAGTGTAACAGTATTACGGGTTATAAATTGGCTAGAAAATAACATAAAATGAGCCCCTTTCACAGAACTGACACTTACCCTTTCAGCCCAGAAAAGTGCACAGCAGGATTACGCCACGGTAGACAAGGCCCAAACAAACCAAATACAATACCGCAAAGTGCTTTTCAAGCTGACTGTTTTGTGCTAAGTGCTGCTTAGTTGTGTGTACAGTGCAGTCTCCCAGCTGTATATCTCTATGCCGGATACTCTGTAGCAGTGGTCAACCACAAGAATCCTGCAGGGAATCATTTTTTTTTTTTGTAATTTTGCATTTACGAAATATTTCTCAGACAATGAGTGCTGCTTTCTTGCAGTGTGCTGAGAGAATAATGAACCCCATTCCAGCTGACAACTATTACTGCCGTCAGATAGTAATTTTAAGTGATTATTGAAGTCAGTTCTTTGACTTCTGCTTGAAAGCAATACCGAAACTAAACATTTGTTTTTTATGTGATATTAGTAGCCGATGTACATATTTGCGCAGAAACTGTTCTGCTGTCGAGTAAGCAGCCATTTTCAGTTCTGAAGTGCCGCAGAGGCGGCGTCACGTGGCCTGATACCCAGCATCCTCCTTGACGGGGGGCGGCTCTGCCCCCAGCCAGCGTTCTCCCGCTGTGCCACTTCCACCTTTCATTTTCCCTCATTGTGCAGGATTCTGCTGTTTCACATGATTTACTCTGAGGAGAGTCAGTAAGAGGCAGTCTGTTCATATCCCTGTCAACTTTCTGCACATCCATTTAATGATATACAAAGGTTAACTGAATACTAATGACTCAGGTAAATCTAAACGGTGGAGAGGGTGCTAGTTTACCAGGAAGCGCTCTCTGACACACACACACACACACACACACACACACACACACACACAGTGACGGTGAATTCAGTACACTGTCCTCTGAGTCATCGCCTTTGTACAGGCATCTTTCCTTACGTACGCCTCATATTAATCGTATTCAGTAATTGGTGTGTGGGATGCCCCTCACCCAGTATCTAGCCAATAAACGAGCCCTCGCCCTCCAACACAAAACCTGACTCACCCCCCTGGAGTCAGTTTTGCCTTTGATGTCATTAATCCTATGTGTTTTTATTCAAAAGGTACAATAAGCAATAAGAACCGTAATCTCCCTGGAGTCAGGGCTGAGACTGGCCTGCCTACTTAAATCATTTTAATTACTTATTTGTGATACATGTTTGTGGACCAGTGAAAGTCGATACATTCAGATGAAGTAATTCTAGATAATGGATTTTTAGTTAAATGATTAAGCTAAATAAAAACAGTATGTCACAATGAGCCATAGCAGTGTGCAGAGCTCAGTATACATATGGTATCTATATAACTGGCTTACACTGCCAGGGTCGTGCTAATGGGGACAGGGGCCTCACCCAAGACACACCCACCATATCTCTGCCCCTTCTTGTCCCTATCTGCTCCTGCTACGGGGCACTTCAGGCCAGCAAGTCCCTCCAGAGCTCAGATGTGCTCACTTTTGTGTTGCCGGAGAGCACAGGTGGGCTCTGGCCTGCTCTATACCGGCTGACCTTCGACCTCAGATGATAATGACCTTGCTTTGTTTGTGCAGTGTTCACTGTCCACTGGAAGTCAGTATTTATACACGTCTTTGCCAAATTCCTGTTGTCGTTTTTTTAATTTAATAATGACAGTTAAATTTGTAACCGTGTGAAATAACACTCTTCCTTTATGACGATAACCCACACAGCTTTTGGAGCAGATTCTCACAAATACGTCTTACATCAAAGCACATTGCCGTAAATGTAGCATACAGCTTTTGCACAATTTTCTGCAGAAGGCATAACTACATTCCATGCCAAATCGCTAATCTTTTCATTACGAAATATGTGCTCTTGCCAGTTTGTTCCTTCTGTCGGTGATCACAGCAGCAGCTCAGAATCCCGATGTCTGTGGTAATTTGGCAGACAGGGATCACATGGGGGGACACTGTGAGATGGACTCCGGGTCTGTGATAGTCGTGGACTCTTTCTGTTGTCACAATATGTCACATTGATTAAATCATGGGTCCCAGTATATTTAACAAACAACATTAACAATTACTTCAGGAAACTAAATATTTATACCATTTTACCTGGAAGTTACTCAGTTTGACATAGCTCAGTTAATTTGTATAGTTTATGCTTAATACAATTTTTCCTAACTGGTTAATTTTTTTGGATAGTGGTGTTTAAACACTTTGCCGGGAATATGTACTGAAAAGAGTAACCTTTAATACAAAGTTTTTGGTTTCCGTCTTTGTATAAATAAGAGCGATAAAATAACGTTATGATGGTTAATTATTTTCAGGCCAGTCATGTATAATAACCACAGGTTAACGCCAAACTGGTGATATTTTAACCACCTCAATGCAGGTTTGCCACAGTCTACTGCATTCAGTGGTCATGTTGTCACTGACACATGCTTGAATTAATCCTGAAAATATTTTTACACTGATAATTTGAAGTTTGATATACACTGTCGGGGCAAAAAAAGGTCACCATTTAAATTTAAATCAAGCAAGTACTTAAGAGACAAGTATTGGTCATTATTACAGATCAGTAACGTTATGCAGCAACAAAGTGAAGTCAGCTGAGTACCTGAATCTACTGAATGGCCAGCTTATCCCATCAATGGATTTTTTTCTACCCTGACGGCACAGGCAGATTTCAGGACGACAATGCCAAGATTTATCAGACTCGAAATGTTAAAGGGTGGCACCAGGAATTATTCTCACACAGGATTTTGCCACCACAGAGTCTTGACCTTAACCCCGTTGAAAGTCTTTAGGATGTGGATTGAATCACCTGTCATCAATACAAGACCTCAAATCTGGATGAAAAAAAATCATTGAGGTGTTGCGTCAGCACGTGGAAACAATGCATTAACGCGTGTGCACCATAATCGAAGCTAATGACGGTTCAAAGAAATATTAAAGTGTGTGACTTTTTGGCCTGGTAGTGTATGTAGGTGTGTCCATCATCTTCCATAACCACTTACCCAATACACTGTGAGCCTGGAATATATCGTATTTATTCAAGGCTGGGAACAGCATCGCAAGAAGCGAGCTTGCTGTGATTCTGGAGAGGGAGGATTCAGCGCTGTCACTGGGGCCACCGTGCCACCCAGAAAGTGTCCCATTTGGCCCATTAATCTCTTTGCTTTTCTTAAACATAATATTTGCGGTAAAACTCTGACTATGCCAGAAATCACGTCCATGGGTCTAAAATTACGTTTACTGAGCAAATAATTGTCGTAAGAGGAGTTGCTGGTTTATCAGAGGGACTGTCACTTGGAGTTGGAACACTGAGGTGTTAGAAAAAGTTCTGCATTGTTCAATTTTATTTCCAGCCTGCAATTTTGGGGAAAAAAACTGAAATTAATCAAAATGAAAAATTAATCAACATTAGTGTTTATGAAAATGCTCCAGGCATTTAATAATATTCCTTCCCAGTTCAGATCCCAGACATTGAAAAAGACCTGTGTCCTTAAAGCGCACAGTAACGTGAGCAGCCTGTGGGGGCCTGACCGTCGGCCACATTCAGGCTCTGCTGAGTTTTATAATGGTTGTGTCTGGGAGAAAGGGCAGCTCCTACACCAGTGCAGTTTTAAGGACAAGCTTCGGCTGGTCCAGGCTTTCACAGCCACAGCCCTCAACTGTGAGGTCTGTGACTCAAACTGACGCGTCTCCCCCATGTCAGGGTGAGTTTCTGCATACATTCAAAAGTCAAGGAGCAAGCCTTGTGCAACACAGTCACAGGTAAATAATAGCAGTAGTATAACATAAGGGTGAATTGGGAAAGTAATGGGCCCCAGTGAATGGGGGGGGAATCGGGGCGGGGGAAGCCCTGTGTACGATGCCAAGTCGACGTGGCTGACTTCTACAGCAGAGTCATCCTGATGTCGCCTGATGCTTGCTGTTAAGTTATCAGTGTGTATTTAAGTCTGTTCTGTCTGTGGTGCGTTTTTCCAAGAACTGAGTTGGAGGCACAGTCTATTTTTCGGTGTTTCGTTTTTGTTTTCTTCTTCCTTATTCACTGTTTGGGATGGATGTGTGAAAATGGTGGAAAATTCAAGTGACCAGGATGAGGACACTCCTGCACCCCAACCCACATGTTAGAGAAACCCAAGCATGACATTTATTATTAATGTGCAGCCCAGAAAAATGGATTGTAATGAAGTGTCGGTGGCTTTTGATATGTGATACAGATGCTCAGTATCTGAACCAGATTCGCTGTTATAGTTAGGCAGTGTTTTCTGTATCTGCATGTAAGTGGATGAAGCAGTTTTCCTGACCCTGTGAATCTAACTTTGAAGAGGCAGCTGACCCATTGAGATTTCCTGGATTCCACTGGATGAGACAGACTTACCCATTCAGATCCCATGAATCCCATTGGATGAAGCAGCTTACCCTTTCAGATCCTATGAATCTCACTGGATGAAGCAGCTAACCCTTTCAGATCCCATGAATCTCACTGGATGAAGCAGCTAACACTTTCAGATTTTGTGGATCCCACTGGATGAGACAGCTGACCCTTACTGATCCTGCAGATCCCATTGGACGAGGTCTCCGACACACCTCTGCCTCTGTGGCACTAGCTGGCATTTCCCAGTACTGCTCAGTACTGGCATTTTCTCTCTCTCTCCTTATCGCTCGCAGCCGTGCATGACAGTATGTGTGGAAACTGGTGAAGTTCTTAACCACACATACTGCGCAATGCCCTGCAGGCAACGAAAATAATCCCCTGACACCAACCCCAAAAGTGACGGCCTGACTATCAAACCCCAACACAGTCCACCCAGCAAGCGGCATCTAGGTGATTTACGTCAATGAGGGGGATCCTTAGCTGAATGAAAACCAGAAGCACCAGCCCCCTGTACTCAGACTCTGCGTGATACTGCTTGTGATTGTCAGTGGCGTGACGTTGGATGTTTGTTCAAACATGGAATGATATTTATGTCCCATTTGCACATAGGCACTCAAGGGCATGAACGCAACTTAACTATCTGCCAACAACCAGATTGGAACCTTCCAGTCTCAGACACAGACCTAATTTTCTACGTCACCTCTATATCTAATCGATGACTAATTTGTGTATGACCTCAGATTAGCAAGATGAAAGTTATACACACTATGGCTTCATTGACCTAATTGCAAATGATGCTTATTTGGCCAGAAAGGACTATAACCCAAAATTTCCATCCATCCATCAATAGCCATTAAGGCCACCGTGTCCCTGGAGGCACAATTGGAGCAGTGTGTTAGGACTCTGTGCATTAGGATTCTGTGCGTTAGTACTCTGTGCGTTAGAACTCTGTGTGTTACGACCGGAAAGTCGCTGGTTCTTTCCTTTGGTGAGCTGAGTGATGTCACTTTTCTTTAACAAATGTCGCTACAGTGTAGCTGCCACCGGCACTGCAGTGGAGATGCTTTGATTGAGCAGGGTGGGCCAGCAGTGGGAGGCTGCAATGCGGGTCATGCAGAGCCGTGTCTGATTGCTGGTGTCCTGAGTGTCCCCCCACCATGATGCTCCTGCTTCCCCCTTTCACTCTGTGCACACACTCCTGGGGCTGCATAAATATTCCTTCTTTATATCACGGGGACTGTTTTTAGATTATGACCCCTATTTCGCCGATCA
>JABFEA020000085.1:7042567-7086344 GCA_019775915.2 Cyphomyrus plagiostoma
CCCCCCTCCCCGCCCCCCCCCCCCCCCCCCCCCCCCCGCCCCCCCCCCCCCCCCCCCCCCCCCCCCCCCCCCCCCCCGCCCCCCCCCCGGCCCCCGGCCCCAGGCCGGTGGCAGACGGTGTGTTCACTTGAAGGAGGCGCGGACCACGCGGCCCTTGAGGGGCTGGGGGGGGCGGAAGTTCTCCACCATGCAGCAGGATGGTTCTCCCTGAGCGTTGGAGTGAAGGCTCCGGAAGTGTGCGATCTGCAGGGAGAGATGGCACAGGGTGAGGACTGGAGAAAGAAGGAGGATAACCTCCGAAAATAGAGGAGAGGGAGCAGGCAGGAGGGGCAAAGGGGCAGTTTGTTCCCCACCAATCAGGTGGTCACTCATACCTTTCTGTCTGTTTATATCTTAGTATAGTCCATTTTTTAACTTATTTTTCATTTTCACTCGCACTACGACCAGAATGACAAATCAGCTCAGCGTATGACTCTACACATCATATATCAAGCTGGCAACAAAACAGGAGTAAACAGATCCAGTAACAGGTAGTTTCCCAGCTGCATCCTATGGTTTAACGTCTTCTACATTAAACTGGCGTGTTTCCACCACCTTATGGGACATCCATGTTATCAGATCTAGTCAGAATGAAATGGGTAATAAAATGATAGCTAAACAAACACAAACTAAAATAAAAAACAAAAGATCAGCAATCTAGATAAAGTACCAAAGTTGTGAGATGAGTCAGAAATACATTCTAAAGTGGCACCAGTCTACCTGCTATTATTGCGACGAGGCACTCTGAGGAAATAGGAGCGTCGGACAAAGTGTGAAAACTGAGATCTTATCTCTTTTGACGTTTGCACGCCTGCCAGCGAGCAGGAGATACAAGCCCACAAAGAGCCCTGAGAGTGGCTATCTACGGAGCTTCTCAGATGCTTGTGTGGCCTGATGCATGGCACTACCTGCAAACTTAAAGCCCGTAGTGGGCTCATTCCACAAACTCCTGTTCAGTGTTGGACATTTCAGGTCCAGAAGCTGAAAATCCAGACTAAGACTTAATTTCTACCAATGAGTTGAAGCAACAAAACAAATGTGCTTTATTTGATCTTGGAATGAGTACAGATACAGGTGCATTGGAATGCTTCTCTTCACTGACTCCAGCTTGCTTTCCATAGCTTGGAGGATACCGCACAGGGTCAGCTGATGTGCGGCACCCCTGGAGCTGGGGGTTAAAGGCCTTGGTCAAGGACCCACAGACATGTGACTGTCAGTAAATGGATGAAGAGTCACAGTCACAGCGCTCAACTGGGTTGGCAGAAACAAAATCTTGGTCTGGATTTGTAGCTTCTGGACCTGAACTACCCAATCGTGCTCCTGTTAAGGCCTAGACTTTATTTTTTACTATTACAACTGAAATGAAATTCATTTTTCAGGGAGCAAAGTGAGAGCTGGACGCCTTCTGTATTACTTCATGATTTTTTTAGCACTGTAAATCGTAACAATGTAAATCGTAAGCCAGTGTCTTGGAACACAATAAAGGGTACACAATAAATCTAAACCACAATGTACAGTATAAAACAGACCTAAATAAATGTTATTTGGCTCTTTTGGCCGGGGCGTGATCACCTTGTCTTTTTATAAAAACGAAGTATGACAACACAATGCCATTACTTGAATACGACTAATCCACTGGGCCGTTTGGTCTACAGTATGTGCAGCACCTACGACAAGTATTCAGATGTGATGTGCGATAGGAGAGTTGTTTTGCATGGAAAAGTTACAGGCGTCAGGCCAAAAGCAGAACTGGAAACCAGTCAGTCACGTGGAACAGCGTGAAATGTACTCCTATCTCATCCAGATACTCACTCTAAGGTCTAAAATTACTATATTTACCGACTGGATTTTTTTTTTTGCCATCGTTTTGTTTTTTTTTTTTTTTAATCTGCGGTCAGTAGTTAAAAAAAGGGTCAGTCTTGCTCTGATGTAACCCAGACTAACAATTAGTACTAAATTACATGTTAGGTCAAGGTGAAATTGGTGGATGGGTTTCAGACGTCAGGGGAAAAAAAAAAAAAAACCTGCTTTTCGCAAACAGGCCGAGCAGCCAAACGTGCCGTGAGTAGCTGGTGACATACACAGCCTGAGAGGGAACAGTCTTTGATGTTTGCTGTGGTGAATCCCTCCTCTAACCCAGTGCTATTCAAACTCTCCTTTTAGCAGGGCCCCCCTAGGGCTGATACATTTGACTTGATCGCATCCTCCCACACACACACACTGACATGGTGCGTGTATATTTTACACATTTGAGTTATTTTAATTTGATAGCGCCATATACTGTGTGTAGGGATATAATTCGTTCACATTATTTTTCTATATCTAAAGCTTGCAATTTTAAAATAGTTCTGCCCCCAGCTGAAAGCCCTCACACAGTCCTCTGTTTTGTTTCCACTCACCCTGCTTGGCCCATCCGGAGGCAGTGACCCACAGTTTGACCACCCCTGTTCAATACGCTTAGCCTGGTCAATCTGCCTTGGAGAAGATTGTACCCAAGCCTTGTGGACTTACTTGAATGGGACACCAGTCCAACACACACACACACACACACACACACACACACACACAAGCAACTTAGAGACACCAGTTAGTCTAACTGCATGTCTTTGAAATGCAAGGGAATACTGGAGTAGCTGGATGACATGGGGAGAACATGCACGCATCTAGAGCGGAGGCAAGATTCAAATCCCCAACCCTGGGGGTGTAATGCAAAAGGATCAGCCACTAAGCCATTCTGTCACACTGCTTTGCTTCAGTATTTATGTTTAATTATTATGGTATTCAAATCTTTTGATATGGTCGGCTTCCCCTCTCACGAACTGACGTCCAGCCCGCTGAGTACCGCCGCAGTCAAACACCAAATTTCCCAACAAGCACCAAGTTGCAGATGACATATAACACAGTCGTTATTGGTGCAGTTGAGGTTACGACAGAAATACCACGACTGAAAACAATTAACTCCTGAGGTGTTGAGTGACGAGTGAAAGAACCAGATCCGACAGCGACTGACAGCTCCAATGCGAAAAAACCACAACGGACTCAGGCTGAGGTGCGTGGGCTGAGGAATTCGATTTACCTGGCTGGAGCTGACGGTGATCGGCTCCTTCAGGACGATCCATGTGACGCTCTCATACAGGGGGGGCGTGGTCAAGGACCCCTCATAGGTCCAGAAGTCCAGAGAGCCAGGAAGCAGTATTTTGGGATCAAAGTTGGAGAAGGCGGTCTGATTGTTCTGATATCAAGGGCACATAGAAAGGGACCAGTCAAAATATGTTTGGCGGCATTATCAGGGGAGGCGGGGTAAGGGGGGGTGGGTGAAAACTTCACAGAGAGCCCTTTTTGATAACAAAGAATCGTGCAATGGAATTTGCAACAATTTACAGAGAGCCCCCCCCGGTTGGTAAATTTTTACCAAGAACTCGCCCTGTCGTCAGACCCCGCCCCCACCCCCGTTTTGAGCCCACTCGTCCACCCCTGTATGACGGTCTGCGATTGACAGAAACAAAACAGGAACAGCGAGTGTCATGGAGACATCCTAACAGTAGGCCGTCCACAAGTCGGATACAAACCTTGTGAAATATAACATAGAGCAACGGTTAATACCTCTGTCCATAGAAAGTGCTTGTGCACAAAACCATAACTATATAAGTTCAGTACAGTACTTGACTTAATTGTACAATGTGATGGCTGAACCTGCTCATGACCTCAGAAGACTCATTTTTGTGATGGGGGTGGGTGGGGGGGGTTGTTTAACTTCACCTTGAGTTTGATGGCACTCAGAGCATCCAGAATTTTCTGAAGATGGTGGTTGGGGGCACCGATCTGAAACACAAACACCCAGATGCCCGCTGAGCATTTCCAGCCGAGCCCAAGTTTCTTTTTTGATCGGCGCGATACCAGATGCGTCTGAACATGACATGGTTTCGGTTGGTGTGATCAAACGGCAACCGCTTGAACCATTTTTCCATGTCACAGGGTTTTTTTTTTTTTTTTTTTTTACTGCCAGCCTTCCCACGCCCCTGTCTGCCCATCGAGGCGACTGCCCACTGCCTGACATCTCAAACGTCTTACTACTTTTGGTTAGGAAGTAGTTAAGCAACTAACTCAAGAGACCAGAGGAGACCCAAAGGTTCAAAAAAAACATATGTCACCATAGAAGTCATGAAAACATTAGTGATAAATGTACCTTGAGGAAGACTCCCACCACGGCCAGTCCGTCAGGCTTGGTGACAGCCTCCGCGAAGCTGGGGTACTTGGTGTTCCAGTGCACCAGGTGGAGCTGGAGATAAGGAGATAGCAGTGAGATGACATGGACCATCACCAGTTCCTCGAGAGGCGTCTTTCTGTCTGCCTGCCTTCATCTCTGGAGATAAAGGGGGCGCGACCCCAGCTCACCTCAGAGGGGTACTTTTTCCCAGCCACTGTGTGCTCAGATCCTTTGTGGTCATTGGCCCCCCAGTGGAAGTGGAACTGGCGGAGCCGGTATGTCCCAGAGACAGGTCCCCCCTTCAGAGCTGCAGGTCAGAGCATGCGGCATGAGAGCAGGCCTTATAGCCCCCACCCCACCCCCCAGATCCACCAACCTCCCAGGAAGTGGCTACAGGCACACGCACGCACACACGCACGCACACACGCGCGCACACACGCGCGCACACACACGCGCACACACACGCGCACACACACGCGCACACACACACGCGCACACACACGCGCACACACACGCGCACACACACGCGCACACACACGCGCACACACACGCGCCTGCGAGAGAAAGCTCAGTGTCACCCAGCAGACAATGGCAGCTCCTCCAGAAATTCTTACGCGTTTGCAATTAGTAACGACTCATTGTCAGAACTTTCTAGCTTGGTGTGTTAATATACGGCCATGTATCAAGCGGCAGGGTGGGGGGCTCTGATGTTCAGGCTCCCTTTTAGTTCCCTTCATCCCTCCAGGCATAATTGCTGAGCAGTACTATCTGAGTTATTCAAAAAACTCTTTGTAAATGTCAGTATGGCAAAGCACGTTTACTATTTACCATTAGATGTGTCCTTATAGCGAAATCATATTGTAATAACACTTTGGTTATACAAGGTAAAACACAATATTAAGCACAACAGTAATATAAAATGCATATATGTTATTTTGTATTATATAATATGAATTATGCCTATAACATAGATTATATGTATTGCTAAATTCGACTATATAATATATAAATATTTATTATATATATATATTATTATTATACATACACATACATATATAGGCATATATGAGTGTACTATAGACACACATACACACGCACATAGACCTATAAATGTTAAAATGTATCGTCTAGGTAGATATTGTGTTGTCTGGCATTACCTAGTTTTTCAAAATAAGTGACAAAAAGTAATAACTAACAAAATGCAGATTTGAAAGCAAAACAGGCTGAATAAAACCAAACGACGCTGCTAAGTTAAAGCGGTTCCCAAAGCAAAATGTTGATGTAATTTGACATTTATTTTGGCTGGACTTTTAAAGAAATGATAGGATTCAGCCAGTCACCCGTGGGAACGCAATGAACAGCAGTAAAACTAGACGTTAATTATTAACTACTAACAAAGACAAGGGTAAAACTACATGTACATTAAATATATAAGTAAGGACCTCGTTAGGTCCGATCACTCGATCGGGGCTATAGCGAAAACCCCGAGTATTTCAGCCCCAATCTCCCTTCAAAAAAAGAAAGTCAAGCCCCAGGTAAACTTTTCGATAGCTAGAAACGCCCCTGCCTATAAAAATATTAAACTACATGTATATTAAATGTAGGTTAAGAAGTATGATATTGGATTGGATCAGTCTTAAATAAAAATGATACATAAATGTGCGAATATAACCTAATAAATAGGTATTATAGCAACTTTTTAAAATAACATAAGCAGGACTTTTGTAACTCACTTGAGGTGTCGGTGCCATCAGCGAAGTCCACCTGGAAGGAGTGTCCGTTGTTGAGAATGTCTATGGCGGTCTTGGGGTCGTACTGGAGGCTGAGCGGCTTCAATGCCGGGTCGTGCTGCGCCTGGCTGGGAACGATGTCGATGGGGGACTGCCGGTTACCATTGGCAATAGGAAACTCCCGGTGCCACTCCGCGGGTCCTGCAACACAAGCCGGCTTTTTACGGCAACAATCCAACGTGGCTGTGCTTCATAAGCAAGTTTGTATATACTCCCTCCCCCCCTTAAAGCTCGCTTGACCTCATTTACCCCCTGTTAAATATGAACCCAAAAGCACACACCGAGTGGATGAGCAAAACGGACAGACACGACATTTAGTTAATGCATGAAAATGGTGATAATACTTGCAATTCCTAGAATAACTGGTGTCCGAATGCAATACTGATAATAATTTAAAAAAACAATATGAAGAGCTCACCATCTTTGGGACCGTATCCCCAACTGTGAGACATACTTATTAAATATGATCTTAATGAGTCTTAAATCCCAAATGAAAAGCAGCCACTCTGTGACAGACTGACAACCCCGGCGGACCGGCGACGCGCTTTTTATACGCTCAGCTGCTATGTATCGCAATCTGATGGGTTTGGCCACATGATCTCGGTCATCTTCCTCAGTCGCAGGTGGAGTTAAAGAGGGCTACATCACGCTGCCCAAAGCCAAGTTCCTCCAGATCGGGATGGTTTTTAAGGAGTTCACGGGCATTTCCTTCAGGGCGAGTCGAGGAGAGAAGAAGCATGTGTCCATGTCCACTTGCTCTCCTAGAAAACGTGTTTACACCGTCTCATTTGTAATGGTGGTTCTCACCATTGTCAGAAAAAAACATTGCACACTCAGACTGTGGGTTCCGGTATAAAACGCTTACCACGCGATCATGGCCACTTATAATGAGACAGGAAAGCAAGACGGCTAGCTCTGTTGCAGTCCTTCAAATGCGTTACTTCCAAAAAAAAAAAAAACAGCAATTACAGTTTTCAAAATAGAAGTGAATGGAGGTTAAAATGCACTCCGTGCACAGCTGTCTGCGCGCTTCCATACAGTGTTAAAGGGGGCACTACATGCCAAAGAAGTGCGCCGAAACACAAACTATACGTACTTTGCATTACATATGCACCTGCATCCGGAATACGGTTACAGTACATGCATGCAACATATCACCCCAACATTCAGATTTTCCTGAACGATGTTTATTTCATTAGAAACACCATATCAAATGCAAGGCAGAACATTTCGCTCATGTCCATCATCACCTTTCCGAGTACATTATTTTTCAGCATTTTCCCAAAATTGTATTATGGCGACCAAAATGTGAACCATTACAGTTGTTTGCACTATAAATTCGTACATTGACCGCAAATGAAAATGTATACGCCTTCTGCAAGTTGCTGTGGACGTGAAAACAAAATTATATGCGGTAATAAATTTTGGAAAAAACTAATGGCTATCTGATGCAAGCCTTTACATATTTGTATTTGAATATGAGATCAAGTTTGATTCTCACTATATTCTTCAGAGTAGCCTAGATATTGTGCAGAAATGTGTCAGATAGCCGTATCTTCCAGATGTTTATTATTGATAATAAATGTGTACATGTTTGTATTATGTATAATATTACAATGTTTTGTTCAAGCTTGTGAAACGAAATTTAAATTTTAGTTTCCTGATGCCAGTGTGAGTTTCCTGAGGTTTTCCCGCCCTCCATATATTGAGGGTATATTTTTACCCATTGAAGTGTAAATATATTAACAAACTAGTAGTAACACGAGAGGAATCTTGGAAAAAAACAGCTCAGTAGCGACATCATGTGGAAATGAATTTGTTATATTAAGAGGAAAAGATCGTAAATAAGTCGTTTCTGCACTTTAGAATCTTGCTTATCCTGTATAAAACTATTCCTGACAGGAAGCGCATTCGCACGCTTTCCAGTACTTCTTGAACTAATTCGCAGGTGAGGTAGTATGAAACCTGTTTACATTTCAGCGGGAAAGGGATGAGCTTTTTTGGACCCCCCCCTCCCCTCCAGGGCTGTCCGACTTCAAGCCAAACCAGTCTGTCACACACACCCTGAAATACCACATGTCAACCTCTCACAAACAGTGATGACTGTTCAGCAGGGCTGATGCTGTAATTGGAATAACAACCTTTTGTTTGCCAATACAAAAGCAACAACAAAAATCAAATACCTGACAACATATCACAGTAAAACGTATTGTGATGACTTCTCATATAGATCCCAGTCAACAAAAACAACAGAAATTGGTGTTTTTGTTAATCTAAATAGAACCATTTTGGACATTTCACCCTAGGGCTTTGAATACAAGCAGTGCCTGGGCTAAGAACAGTCGACAGATGTACAACTCCTACTTACGAACAGACTGCCATAAAACATATTAAAAATTCGGGTTAAATACAATCGCTCGTAATAAGGAACGCACGCATTAATCCGTGATGATCATGAAAACATTGCACAGTTTTGTCTTCGCGAAGTACCGTAGGCCTACTACTCCGTATGTAGTTACTTTCATATTACGGCGTTATTACTACGTACTGTATATTGTGTTTTGTATTACTATTGTTGACTAACCCATAAATACGATTTAAAGATATAATTATGAAGCGGGTCTCGTTCGTAACTAACAGAGTGCCATGAATTCTAATTCTTCTAAATTAGGACCAATGCATACAAGTGGTCTTTAAATTACTGAAAGGGATTATTAAAGTAGAATAAAAATGGAAAGGCATTTTATTAAATCCTTCATATAAACGCTGAGGGGAAATTATTTCCAAGGAACAGCAAAATTGTTTATGGCCGCAGTATGGCACAGAAGCGGGGGGTAGCACCCATGTTAACGGGTACCATCACTAATTCATACGGCAGGTGCTTTGTTAAAGGAGTAATGACGGCTGGTAAGCCCAGTAGACAGGCTCACACATGCACCAACCGCCGGAGGGGGTGCTTCTTCAGAGCCGCACCTTCTCCCATCCGTGGAATTTCGCGAATGCTACTTTTAACCGCAATGGTTTCCAGAATTTACAAATCAGCGGAATCTTGAAAGTGCAGGTTTCGGTTTCCATGCAGTGGATCCATGAATTTACAGTCATTTGTCATGTCGGTTGGCACGCTGTGGAAACTGCGCGCTCCACAGACAGACTGACAGAGCTGGCTTTGACAGAACGGATCGACCAGGTGAAGGTTCCCGGTCTTTCAGCACAGAGAGACACCAACAGCGGAGTTAGCAGAACGCTTTTTATATTAAACTTTGGTTTAACAGAAAAATGTGCAAATACAACTGGGGGGGAGAGTTAAGAAAAAAAATTCAAGTGTTGGGGGAAAAAAAAGGCACCATCTGGTCAGTGAATTTACAGACACATCGCTGCAAGGCAAAGCTAAACAGAAACTACACATAACTATGCCTTTTCTTAAGCCTAAGCAAGCAGACGTATGTTCATTTGCTAAAGTAAGGTATGAAATAGGGCAGCGTCAACATTAGGTTAAGGAAGAACATTGATGTTTACTACAAATCAGATCAGTGGGTCTTCCAGCGCCATCGGCAGCTGCTTTACTTACTCACAATGGCTCATATCGCGCAGGGAACACTGGTCAGGTGTAACCACGCGGAACACACAGCGTTAGGGTTCCAAGCTTAGAGTTAATGTTCGAACAGCTCCAGAAAATATGAGCTGGTATTTAAAAATAAAAAAATAAAAAAAAAGGAACCCACAAACCAGCACTTCCAGAGGACCTTCTGATTTGGGTTTCCTGCATTCCTGCAAGAGCAGTCTTACAGCTTAAGGCTTTTCACCCTGTTACTGTAACAAGAGCCCCGGGGTTGGCAAAATGGATTCAGTGCGATATTATGCTCCCAGCATTTTGGTTTCGGTAATTACCAGTCTGTGCCAAGCACAGTCCGCAGCCTGATTACAGGGCGGTGAGGACAAGGGGGCCAGGAGTACAGAGCGATAAACTGAAGCCATAGTAACCAGACTGACTAAGACACCCCCTCCAGGTAGCAGGTAGGGAGCCAAGCTCTACCCTCAGGTTTGGGGCCACCTGAACACTTAGGCACTTTCATTCAACTTGCTTAAAAATTGGTTTAAATTTTGCCTCCCATCTCAGCACTGGGGTTGGTAGGATACATGCATACATGGCAGTGACACCAGGCTTTGGGGGAGGAACAGAGGCAATAAGGCAAAAAAAAAAAAAAAAAGTGGATGGAGGGGGTACAGAGGGATGCTGTGAGAGCCAGAGGTAGGCTGACGGTAGCTTCTGTCACAGTTCATCTCAGTAGTTAAGAATTTGAACGTCGAACAGATCGCAGACGCCCTCATGGTCATCCAGGTTGAAGCTGTAATCTGCGGTTGGCACTGGAGACAGCCGCAGCAAGGGGAACACTGAGTGAAGAAAAGGTCAGAGGTCGTGAACGTAGAGAACAACCGCGAGGAGGACGAATTATAAAGACAGGGACAAGATACTGAAGGACAGGAAGAAGTGGACTCACCATCTGAAGACATTAACTCCTCTATCAGGTCGGCGACCCCTGCAGGTCATGCGCAGTAATTACATATGCACACTGAACTCAAAGCCAACCCCACCCACTCACACACACTAAAGAGCTCCTCGTGGCCCCTGAGCTTAGACAAACATAGGCGTTATCCTTACCATCCTCTGTAACAACCCCAGCACAGGTCATGTGTTCGGGCATCAGCGGGCATACAGGAGACTGGGAGGTGCAGTCTGGGTAGCACGAACATGTCAGGATTGTGAAAAGGGGACTGAACACAACCATCGGAGGCACTGCTCAGAGCATTAGGAGTCAGCCAAGCCAAGCCTTCTGTAAAACTGTCCTACTGAATCTTTAATGTGTGGCCCATGACCTCAGGGTAAAAGGTCAGTAATATTACATGGGTTTTTTTTTTTTTTTTTTTTTTTTTTTTTTAAAGCAAAGGCTTCAAGGCAAAGCACCGTATATCTGAGAAAACAGGCTAAGACAGTCCCTGGAGTAACTGAGGGTTAAGGGCCTCACTCAGAGGCCCAAAGGTGAAATCGCTCTGCTGACTCTGGGATTTGAACTGATGACCTTCTGATCATAGGCGTGGTGTCCTAACCCGCTGAGCCACACGCCACCCTCCCAGGGGGGTCTTCTCGCTCTCGGGTGTGGCACTCACCGATATGCGAGTCGGGTGCGGGGGCGCTTGTGAGATGGGGGTGCACCAGAGAGACCTTGCAGTCAGACGTCGTACGTGGATCCGCCAGAGATTTTGGCAAGCCGGCTGGGGCGTCAGGAGGGCTGGGAACGGTGGAGATGTCGTCGGGGGGGGGGACCGATAGCACCACAGGCTTGGAGGAGCTCGTCTCCCGGTTGATCAGCATGACATGGATGGGTGCTGATGAACTGCGCAGGTTCACCTGATACTTCTTCTGGCCATTATGACCCTGAGACAACACAACCAATCGTGTCAGAACATCTGGAATACATCCCAGAAAATTCTGTTATGTCAACTACAGAAAAATGGCCGCTGCTTCTCGGGGACTTTCAGAATCACTGTACTTGTAGAGGTCTGGTTGCAAAATTTAACCAGAGGAAAGTAATTTGCGTGCACGCACGCACACACACACACACAGCGTATTACAGCGAGACTCTTGAGAGACTGACCATCTGCTGAACGACAACTTGGAACGAACGGCAACATACCATCTCTGGCATGAGGACCTCCAACTGTGTCCCAGATGGTGCAATGACAGCCAGCAAGGTGTCCCCTGTCCCACAGAAGACAATGGCTTAAACAGATTTTACTACAGCTAAACGAGATCACACAGGAAGTTCTCAACATAACCAAAGGTGGGGGGGGGGGGCGAAATCAATCGTGGAATTTAACATGCCATGATCTAGACTTCCAGGCCTGCAGGGGGACCTTATTTGGGCCTCCAAGATGATGAAGGTTCTGATAATGGAAACATTGATTCTTCTGAATATTGACGTCCCGCCACATTAGAGACGCATGCAAGGGCAAATCTTTGGACTGAGTCTAGGTGTTTACGTCAGCCAACCCTGTTCTCTGAAGACTACTGCAGGGGGCAGCTGCTTTCCCGGCGGATGGGATAGCATGTGGATACAGGGAGCTGAACATCTTGAAGTGTACTTACCATTAAAGGCGTTGCAGATGTCCTCATGAGTGACGTATTTAAATGTGAGCAATGTTAAGGAAACTGCCGGCGTTCCTCTGAGGCAAATATTTGTCTAGGGTAGATGAGGTAAACGGGGAGGCTTATACCAACACCCCCCTCTGCAGTCAAGTTTGAACAGTTAATATTCAAAGATTTTTGATGTTTACATTAGAAAGCAAAATCCTTTTCCCATTAAAATGGTCTATTAAATCATTATCCATTCATGCAGATTGAGTAATTCAATTGTAGGACACTGCTCAGAGGTAATACAGTAGCTATCATTCCCATCAAAGCCCAAGAAGCTGGTGCCCTTATGGGCCTAGCCACCAGGAGCCCCAACCCCTCAGAAGGATATTCACAATCCACAGGATCATCACTCAGATAGTTGATGCTCTGCTGCAGCCATGATTTATGACTGTCAAGTTCCTTCTCTTTCAGGACCAGCTCCGCAATCTGAGCCTTCAGAAGCTCGACCTGGTCCAGGGCTTCTTTGGTGTGGCAACCGGAGTTCTCACCCCTGGAAGAGCAGAATGAGAAAATACAAAGTTGGGAGGGTTCATTTACCGTGTCAGCGAAGACCTACAACCTGGGAGGCACGCATTCCCAAAGTAACCATTCACCCCCAGTGCCTTACTTCCACTGGATAATATTCTTGGTCTTCTTCTCAATGAGTCCGACTCCCTCGAGAACATTGGTGATGTCATAAATCCTCCTCTTCTGCCTCACCGCCAGGATATCGGCAGCCTGTCAAAACAAAGACGGGCCACTTCCATCTGGGTACTGAATGGAGGCGGGTCCTTCAACTCACAAAACTATGAGGAAATTCAGTTACGAAATCACACCGGCGAGGCCACCTTAAACCAAACCGCAAAGAAGAACCCTTTTTGCACCACGTGTCAGAACACACGAGTCTGCAAAATGTGCGTTTTCCCGCTGGAGCAAAACCAGCTGCTGAGCTTCCTGAGATGCATTCAAAATCATGTTAAATAGACAACCATTAAATATTTGAACTGTAACGAAACAAAAAAGGAAAACGGCATCGCCATTCTGTGAGCTGGGTTTTAGTATAAGACAAGCATGAAAACGCTGCTGTAACACACCCATTTCTGAACCTGGAAACATCAGCATTATCCGGGCTGGAAGCGCAAGAGAACCTGGATAACTTCCACACCTTTACTGAACGTGGCAGAAAATGTGATTTCGTATTCGAACAAGCAGAAAACAGCGCCCTAACTCCATGCACGGTTTACAGTTTCGGTGCTGAAACGGGTCGGCTTCTTTGTCTGGGAGAAGCGCCTATAGAGGAAGGTGCGGAAAGCCGGGACGCACCGCTTTGAGGTCCAGCACGCCGTCCTCCGCCTGCTGCAGCAGCGACACGAACTTGATGGTGAGCAGCCCCAAACTTTTCTCATGGCGACTCGTCCCGACCGGAACGCAGCTCAGAGCTCCGGCCATGACGGCGAGGCCTACCTCACGCCACCTCCTCTCACCTATATACCACTCACCGCGATCACATCCAGATAGGACCGGACCCGTACCTCGGCCGCCCCACCGGCCCCCGTGCGAGGTTTTTAAATTGCAGGAAGTGACGTCGGATTACCGTCGCCAAGGCGACCGGCGCACCTGCCTCCTGCCCACGGACCTTCGCACATCTTTGGCTGAAGCCCGTAATTAGTTTCAAGTTTGCATGGGGAAACTTGAGAGGATCAGCCTGGGATAAACTTTTCTTCCGAACAAAGACAGTAAGTTTTTGTTCCTGACGAACCCATTTTTATGCACACAAACACAATTAAGATGTCCACCAAAGTTTTCATGACATTTTCTGACCCTCAGACTGCTTTTGATTACGGAATTTTTATTTTGCATCCTGGCCATACAGCCCACAACACTTCCAGTTCACAAAGCACGAAACATCCCCAAATCCCAGACGACCTGATAGAGACCATCAACTTTCATTTTTACTTTTTGTTCACAACAACTCCTTACATAAACAGTATAACTCTGTATAAACTACAATAAATGTAGAGCACTGAAAAAATACCTGACTGATCCTGTTAAGGCTGGAACGGAAACACTTGGAGGACTACAGCTTAAATCTATTGTCTGAAACGTCAGCTTAGTATTCGAAGGAAGACAAATCTGTCAGTAAACAGCAAGTGCACTTTGCCAACATCTTCCCCCAAAAGCATTTTAATTTCGTGTTGCAATACATGGTTATATTTAAAAATACATATAAATAATTACAACAGGAACACTGGAAATAAAATGTATCAGCAACGCGTTTGCCTTTCCACTGTACACAAAACACTAAAAACCATAAATAAAAAAATCTATAATTCAAGGAAAAATTTCACTAAAATTGCTTTTTGTCTCGTGTATAAAACGAGTTGTGGTTTCATACGCATTAATAAAAGAAGCTTGGCATGTTTATAGTCCCACGAGGAATGAGTATAATGGCAGACGGGTCAAAAGTCCTTCAACACGCTCGTCAGCAGCCTCATCTTCTCGTCCATCGTCCTCCTCCTTGACTCGGTCTCTTCCAGTAGCTGCCGCATCTCCTCCTCCACCTTGAGCACCTGTGTGTGACGCAGAATGTGGCTTCAAGCAGCTGGAACTACACTCAGGGGAGGCAGGAGAAGCAGGGTGAAGTGTGGACCTCAGGGCTGCCCGAAACAGGCTTATTAATCCCCACCCCTAACTAGTAACCCTAACTGCTTATTCAAGGAACATAATGCAGGTTAGGGTGGTGTGTTTGCAGTTTATCAGGGGAGTCCACTTCCCCGTATTAAAGGTGAAGCGGCCGGTTGCCACGGTTACCCTCTGCTTTGCCATCTCCACGTCTTTCTGCTTGTCGCTGGCCAGCTGCAGGAGTTCAGCCTGGTGGGACACCTGCACCGCCTCCATCTGCCTGCGGAAGGCGTCGTCCATGCTGCGCAGTTTCTCCACCGCGGCCCTGGGCACGTAGGCGCACACAGAGTGAATTAAATAGCAGGAGGCCTAACAGCGTGGCCCCCCCGAGTCCCCAGGGGCCACCTTACTTGTGCTCCTGCTGGGCTCTCTCTTTCTCCTCCATGAGCACCTTCTCCTTGGTGTCAAAGTTCTCCTTCATGCGCCTGACCTGAGACTCCAGCCGGGTCAGAAGCTCCGCCTTGTCCTGCCACTTCCTGTTCATGGTGCTGTAGGATGGGGGGGGGGCGATCCGTGATCTAGCGAGATATGATTCTGGTCCGGAATGTTCTATCATGCAGCATAGCATTCAGGTATCCCCCTCCATCTCCTCCTCACCTGTGCTCCCTCTTCACCTCCTCCAGCTCGGCCTCCCTGTCCTCTAGCAGCTGCTCCAGCTCCTCCTTGCGGGAGCAGAGTTGATCCAGGTGCTCCTTCTGCTCTCTCAGCGGAGCCGTCTCCTCCTCTAGCCGCGCCTCGAACTGCCGCTGGGCCTGCAGGGTCTCCTCCCGGAGGCGTCGGGTCTGCTCATCGCGCTCCTGCAGGCCCTGGGGGCACCAGCGAGGAGGAGAGTGACGGCTGGGAGCCGATTCCTCGCTCGACCGCGAGGACGGCCGTGACCAGGAGGTCACGCTCATAGGAGATCACGCTCATAGGAGGTCACGCTCATAGGAGGTCACGCTCATAGGAGGTCACGCTCATAGGAGGTCACGCTCATAGGAGGTGATCTCGGCCGGGCTCCGGCACGCACCTCCTTCAGCTTGCGGATGGTCTCCGTCTGGTCGTCCACCATCTTGGTTTTGATCCTGAGTGAGGTGCAGTCGCTCTCGCTCTGTTTCTTCAGACTCTGAAGCTCCGCGTTCAGCACCTCAATTCGGGCCTCCAAGCGACCCCGGTCCTGGGCCAGGGAGGCCCCTGCGGAAGCAGAACCGGACCATCAGGATGAGGCGGGCCGGGGACAAACCATGAGAGAGAGCCCGGCTCGCCATTCTGACCGGGCCTGAGAGCTACAGAGCAGAGTCCAATCAGAATGATCCCCTTAAAGTCATTCGATGACATGATTTTGGGGCGTTTTGCACCACACCAGGTACTGTACTTTCGGTAGGCTACTTCCATAAAGTGGTGAAAGTATGGTACTTCATTCGTGTCGGTTTTCCACTGGCTTTCGGTATTGGTACGGCGCCAAATGATATCATCAGTGACTGACCCTGACTGACATCGTCACAATGCGTAGTTAAATCATATGTTAAAAAAAAAAAAACAGCCCAAAATTAAAAATGTTTATGCTGGAAAATGCGGTTGATTGTTATGTCATGTTATGTCAGCTTCAGTATAATATCCAGATTGCATGAATGCTGCCGTTATTTACATTTACGTAGGTACACTTACTTTGGCTAAGCCGATCAAAGCAGTAAGAATTAGCCTACTGCTAATTCAGTCTTTTGAAAGCAAACAAATGATTTAATTATGGTTTTTGATTTTCAAGCGGCATTGTTCGATGTTTCGCGTTTGCCCCATTTCTTACAAGCGGCTTGGTAATACGATGTTCCTGGCAATTCAGGTTCCCTATGTTTCTCCTGTCTATCAGGAAATTATGTTTCCCATAATATTAAAGCAGAGGTATATGTGAAATGTCTGAAAATCACTCAGGTACATAAGCAATACTATATCGTTTTCATGAAGAAATATCTCCATCCAGTGAATTAAATAATTAAATTTATTAAAACAAAAAAAATCAAAAAGACATGTAACGTTTTAAAATATATGGCATGATTACCTCAACAGCTCCGTAAAAATACATGAAAACGGCGAAACCGTGTACAAATCAGCACGTGACAGGGGAAACTGAATTGCCTGGAACGGCAAAAACACAAATTTCGAGTCGTGCCATCCAAAATCAGCTGGATCCGTTTTATTTCTGTTCATTCGACCATGTGACGATCAAAGCCCGTGTTTTGTGTTTGTCCATCCTTCAGTTTGTTTTTTTTATATATTTTTTTCTACTGCTTTTTAGTTTCTCGCTGTTCGATGTGTGTATTTTGTGTTTTAGCTGCAGGCTATTTGCATAACCAATCGACAGCAAATAGGTTTGTAAGTCCCAACCCCAAAGTACCGAAGTAGTACGCCAGCTGGTTTGGCACTTTTGGTACTTAAGCTTTCTGTACTGGTACTCGAAGTGAATGGAAAAGCGAAAGTATCGCACTTTGTACGGTGGAAAAGCGCCCTTGGTTACCAAAAAATATGAATTATCATCAACAGTAATTAATACACTGCTGCATTGCGCATATTTTTCATTATTACTACAAGTTATTGCGAGGCTTAGGTAAAATAAATATTTAACTAAATTAAAAAAAAATATTTCTTCAAAATGCTTTACCAAAACACAAGCACAGCCTAAGTACTACAGTCAACATTTTTCATGTCATGCTGTAAATAGTGTATGCAAAAAAAATGGCCACTAGGTGGTGCTGCAGGGTAACAGACTTCAGGTCCTCCTCTATAGGTTAGGTCCGTCGAGCCTCGTCCAATCAGCCTCCCCGGTTTCGTGCTGCAGCCCCGCCTACCCTGCTGTGCCAGCTCCTGGCCCCAGAGCTTGCGCTCAGCCCGCAGGCCCTCGATGACGGACTCCTGGGCGGCCAGCTGGGACAGCAGCTTGGACTTCTCCTGCTTCAGCAGCTCCACCTGGACGGCCTGGCGCTTGTCCTCCTCTGCCGTGGCCTCCAGGGACCGCAGGCGAGCCTGGAAGATAGGCTGTGATGAGGGCAGTACCAGGACGCCGGGCCGCGCGGGGGTCCCGAGCGGCCGCCATTCAGAGAGACTGGAAGACCTCCCGTCCGGGCAGACAGCCATTTAAAGGACGATAACGATTAATCTGCCGAAAATCTCCGTCCACCACTCTCCTGTCAGCCATATGAGACAAGACACCTACTTACACACCGATCTCATATAATATCTTCACATTCTAAAATTTAGAAACATACCCCAACAAATAATGCACACAATTCTACCTTAATTCACAGTTTATGATTCTTAATTTAATCGGAAATGCACTTCGACGGAGTACGAGTGCTTTTTTTTCCGGGGGATGGCACACAGAGAGGGAGCGGGAACATCTCCACACTTCTGGCGCTGACAATGGCGGCCCTCTCCTGCCCACATTACCCGGAGAGTGTGAATGGAGTCAGTGTGACCTTCTGCGCTTCCTTTGATGCGAAGGTCACTGCTGAAGGAAGGAACCTCGCAATACAAAAGCATCTGCGTTTTGAAAAGCAATTACCCCCCCCCCACACACACAGCTCTCTCACACACACACAGCGGCTCTTTCATGTGCCACACACGGTGCCACCTACCTTCAGCTCCGTGACGACCTCCCGCTTGGACCTCACCAGCTCGCCGATACGTGCCTTCTGCTCCTTCACCATGCTAGTGAGCTCCTGCACCAGAGCTCCCGACTCACGCTCCCTCTGCTGAGTCCTGGACAGTTTGGCCCGGCATTCCACTAGCTCTGCCGCCTGGAGTTCCAGGGCTGTTTTCACCTGCAGGGGGGGCAGCACAGAGCAGAGGCACTCACAGACGAGGGCTTTGTGGCATTTCGACGGTAGCCACCCCATTCATAGAAATTAAGCAGGTGCGAGGGATTACTTAATGGCACTGATGGTAGCTGGCGCCCCCTAGTGGTCGGCTCACCTCGGAAAAGCGACTGGCCTCAATGGTGAGCGCCGCGCGGAACTCGTCCTCCAGCTCGGCGTATCGCGCCTGTGCGGCGTCCACCTTCTCCCGCAGGTCGGCCAGCTGCTGGGCGTGGCCCCGCTCCACGGGGGCCACCGCGCGCGACACCGCCTCCTGGAACTCCGGGCCGCCCGGGACCAGCCGCGCCTCCAGCTCCTTCCTGGGAGAGACGGGTCCGAGGGCCCCGGTCACACGGCGCCCACACGGGCTCCCCGGCTGCTGGGGCCACGCGGCAGGCGTACCTGTGCTCCTGTTCGCGGGAGGTCAGCAGCTCATGCAGCTGCTGCAGCTTATCCTTGTGCTGCCGTGCAGAGGCCCGGAGGATCTCTAGCTCCCTCTTCAGGGCAGACACAGTGTTCTCCAGCTCCTGGGTCCTCCTTGCCTGACCGGGGCACAGGAGATCCCAGGTCTCACAAACGGCTCGACGCAGCGGGCTCCTCTACAGCGGGCCGGTGTTCGACTAAGCCAGTGTTTCTCAACATGGACCCCTTCCAGCTTCCTGACAGACAGTGCAGAGTTTTGGGAGCAAAAACATGGACTGCCTGGGAGTCTCCAAGGACCGATTTGAGAAACACTGGGCTAAGTTGACAGTTACACGTACTTCATAAATATTAAGTGCTAGAATATATATATGTATATATATATATATTTATAAGTGCTAATGCTGCTAGCACATTTGACCCAGCTGCACCTCATCAGCCCGCTGCTGGGCTCTCAGAGCTTCATCCCGGGCTGCGGTGTCCTGGAGGCTGCGCAGCGCCCCCTGCTGGCGGTCCTCCCGCCCATGGGCCTGGGCCAGCTCCTGCCGCAGCTCCTCCACCTGCTGTTGCAGCTCCACTCGTGCAGCTCGCTCCTTCAGGAGGACCTCTTTCAGCCTGCACCCACCCGCACAGTGTTAATCGCGAGAGGGCGCCCCCCACAGGCGCACAAACAAAATCAGCACTGCATTCATTTCTCCCCACACAAGCACACACCCACTTCTAGGCACATCACCCTGATACTTGTATCCTTTCTTACTCTAACCCCTGTAGAATGATCAGCCATTTAAGCCCTTAACGGCGGCTTTCCAGCCTAACATTCCGATGCTGAGATACAGCCTCTTGCCTCTGGCTACAGACGGACATAAAAAACAAACCATACATAAAGAAGTCTGCAAGGGACAAAAGTACAATCACTACAGTCACAGCGCTTTATACGAAGGACTCCCACATCTCACAGATCTGAAGATGATCTCCTGTGCTGCCTCTCTCTCGGTTCAAAGATAGCGATGATCCTTCCATTTGGGAGAGAGCCAGGCAGTGTGGCCTCACCTTGATTAGCAAAAGCTGCTAAACAGTCACACGTTAAAAAAAAATAAATAAAAATAAAGATGTTTACCCGTGTTCAGAACCGCACGGCCCTCGGCAGGACACCAAACGATACATACTGAGCACACCAATTAACATCTCCTTTCCGGAAAACGCCGGGGAATCTCCTTGGTTACCGGTAACTCGGTAACCCTGCACGTTTGAAACAGTTGGACGCAGGATTCAGGAAGTGCCGGGCTCGGTCATGTGACTGGCACGTGACGTCAGCCTCAGCAGCTGATTCGGCCACGGGGAGGGGGACCTGCCCGTCACTTTAAAGACCAGCTGAGGGTTTCACGAGCGAGAGCACAAAGGTGACGGCGGAGGCTAACCCGCCTGATCGCCGACACGCACGCTGAGCCCAGCAGGGCGGCCTCACCGGTCGGACGTGTGCAGCGCCATGCTCTGGATGTCCCTCTCCTGGCTGGCCTTCCTCTCCAAGCTGCTCAGCTGCTCCGTCAGCTTCCGGACGGCCTGCTCGGCCTTCCAGCGCCTCTCCCGCTCCTGGTCACGCTCCTCCACCACCACCTGCAGACAGACGGGCATCGCGAGAATGCCACCCCCTGCCCCGTAACGCGCACGGCACAGGCGCTGCGAACACACGCACCCTTTACCGACTCACTGCCCTCGGTGCTGCCGACGCATCCTTTGTACGCGACATTAACATGGCTAACGGGCTCCGACAGCATACCCGGGCCCGGCAAACGGTACGACCGGGTTCAACATCCCTCTAGGCCAGCGTGCGGCCTGTTCCGCAGTGGAGTGTAGGAATTCTACATAAATAACTTTATTTACATGTGAAAACCACTGGAAAATCCATGCCTGTAGCTCCTTGAAACTGATCTTTCAGAGCCCCCAGTTCTGCATACATAATACTTCCAAAAGCCGGATTACGGCCCAGCGGGACAGCATTCCCAAGGCTCCGTGCCGATGCAGCGGCGATCAGACCAGCGGGAGCCGAATGGGGAGAGGAGGGCCGACAGGAGACGATGCCTTGATCCCCCGGCTCCTCACACCCACCCTGAAGCTCTCCTCCTCTCTCTCGCGGGCAGCCAGCTCCTCTGGGAGACAATCTGCATCCTTCAGGCCCGCTTTCTCCGCCCTCCCCGTCTCCGCACGCCGGGAAGATGAGCAGGGGGGCACCTTCTTTCCCGAGGAGGCTGCCGACTTGCTGTCTGAGACGACACTTTCGGAAGTGCTAGGACAAAAAAAAAAAAAAAAACCAGTAGCAATATTTTCCGTACGAACTCTAAGCCAGTAATAGTACCGAAACCTCAGAAGGCAGACAACAGATCTAGTTTGTAACATCACTGTCTGCCAAATCTATTCCCAGGTATAAACTGGCATCCCATACAGAGTGTGCCACAGTGTGTACCCTGCGCTTCCGCAAATACACTCCAAGGACTCGTATTAGGTAATCAGTATGACGGATGGATGACTGGATAAGTAGAATAAGTAGGTAAAATAAGAGCCAAGCAAAATGTAAAACTGAGGAATGAAAGTCTCAGTGAATTAAGCCTGACGCGTTTCCCGCTCCAGAACACGACGTTAATGACACTAGGTATGTTAGAACAGTTAGTTAGACGAGCCACCCTCCCACGCCGGCACCCCCAGAGTCACGTGCACAGAGCAGGCCGCAGACGGCGGCAGCAGCGAGAGGCTTGTTTACTGGCGAGCGGCAGCCTCATCTGAACTTGGGAGTGCCGCCGATCAATAAGTCATTCCGTCCTTTAATCCTGCACGAGTACTTTTTTTCCCTTCTCCTCTCACCCATGTTTTTCTCCAAAGCCAGGAAGGAGAATGATGACCACCACACAGACACCAGTGGGTACTTTATTAGCTGTACCTAGCTAATGCAGGGTAGGACCCCTGTTAATCTCCAGAACCGCTTCTAGGTTTGATGAGTAGAAGCCAGTTTTACAAAAGACTGTTGTACTGAGCTGCTATTCTTGCACTTGGGGCCTCCTGTAAAAACTCTGGCCATTTTGATCTGTCTGTATAACAAGCAGTTTTCACCTTAAGAACTGCCACAGACTGGATGTTTTTCGGTCGTCACTCCACCCCCTGTAAACCCTACACACTGTAGTGTGTGAAAATCTCAGGAAGGTGGCTTTTTCTGAGATGCTGGAACCACCACCTCCAGTAACTGACAATCACACCACATTCTCACAATCCACACACTTCTCAGCCATTGTAACCCTCAGTTGAACAGTAAGTGAGCCTCTTGACCCCGTCTGTGAGCTGTATGTATTCAGCCCATGATTGGCTGCCTGGAAAAGCAGGCTGTTTGCATGCAGGTGTCCTTCCTAAAGTGGCCACTGGGCGCAGATTATTCACGTCAGCTTTAAAAACATAAGAGAATTTACAAGCCAGTCAGTCAGTAATGCAGAGGAAACGGCTACAGAAAGCCGTGTGTCATACTGAAACCTTTTCACTAAATCCTATTTATAAAATGTTGTTTTGATTTAATGCAGAATTAAGCAAATTGATCTCACACACAAAAGGATTTGATGCCGCATCAGTCCTTCATTCCTCTCTAACACGCACGCACGCACCTACCTGTGTAACCTCTGAGCCTTCAGCTCCCCAGAGTTCCTCTTCCTGGGGGCCACTGGGCCCCTTCGCCCAGCGGTGACCTGGGACTTCTGCCCCCCCCCCTTGGGACAGCTCTCCTCCCCGTTATCGCACTCGCTGTCGGAGGTGTGGTCCGTGTCTCTGCGAGGTTTACAGACGGGGGTGGGGGTGGAGGTGGGGATGCTGGGAGTCTGGGGGATGGGGGAGATCAGCACATTATCACATTTCAAAATAAAACCAGCAATAAGTAACCTAACCCCCCCACCACCACCACCACCACCACCTGCCCCGGGCAAAGACAAAGAAGAATCACAGCCACAAAGGGCCAGATTTCCTAGAATCGCTCTGAGACACAACACACCACTGGGAATACCTGGGAAACCGGCGGCCTGCAGGTTCCGGGGCCTGCGCTCCGGGGGCCGGAGGGTGAGCACTCCCTTACGCCGGTGGCCCCCAGAATGCCCATCCGCTGGCGGAAGCTGGTCAGAGCGTCGTCGACAGACGGCGTCAGTTGCGGGGCATCCGCACTGGCCTGTGGGGCGGCGGAAGACGAGACGGGGCCAGAAGATCAGCGTACAGCCGCCACGCTGACTGTCCAAGCCGCCAAGCGAAGACGGGATCGGGGTCCAAACAAACGGAGACGTTAAAAGGATCAGGTCAAGCTAATCACATTAAGTCGCTTTGGGATTTACCAAATATTAAGTATGTGCTGTACACCGGTTCCCTTCTGCACTTTTAAATAACCTCATTAAAGCATAACCTTGTGAAAAATTTAGGATTAATTAAAATCCTATAAGTCCATTACTAATTTATTCTGTTTTGAGAAGTTTTACTCCTTCCCGATAATGTATTTGCATAAACGGCTGTATCAGTTCACTGATCTTTCATGCACTACTGATAATTCCTGGCTGAGATACATTCAAATGTGCTCAGTTTTAAAGCCTAGGGCCCTCCCTTTGCATTCACTCAAACACGACGGGAGTTATGCAATTTGCAATCGACCGAATGCAGCTGGAGAAAAAGACAGCATGGGGCTGCAATCCTTTAGACCAGAACATCCTCCAGAAAAACAAACAGGGAGATGCCATTCGAATTACGTTTATTCAGCTGAATCTGCCAGATTGAGACCATTTGCAGCTATGGAATATCCTTGTTAACATCTGTGAAGAAGCAGAAAAATCAGTGTTGCTAGAAAGAAGGACCGGAAGCGTTAATACTTCCCCAGCAGAGAGTGCGCTTCATGCTGCACCTGGTCCCGGCGATTCTACACATCCCGCCTCCCCGTGACATTTACCCTCTCGTCGGCGATGCTGCTGTCTGACAGCAGGAGCTCAGAGAAGTCCTCCATCCCTGGGATATCGACGGCACACTCTTCCAGAGAAGGGGAGGGGTTACCCTGCCGGTCCACTGCATCCAGGGCAGACAGCTGAGGCAGGGACTGCAGGATTAGATCTCTGTAGCCTTGGAGGGACCAACAGAGGAGCAATGTTTTGTAGAGCAGGAGACTGTGGATAAGGGAGGCTCATGCTCGCTTTCTAATCCATGATATCCTTTTTGAAAGAAGCCGATCAATAACAACACAGAATAATAAAATAGATGATAAAAAAGGACAGAGGCATCTAAACCAAAGAAGCTCAACTGAATCATCACCTACCCGGAACATCACAGACCGGATTCCCACTACCGTCGGCGCTGAAGGCCACGCTGCTTAGACTCTGCAATCCCAGCAGGCACTGCAGCACCTGGCTCATGCTGCTCACATGATTGCTTTGGAGGCGAAGGTGCTTCAGCTTGTATTGCGTCCCATGGAGGTGAAGTAAACCTGCACACATTAGAAAATGATCTTCCAGCGCTCTATGTCTCTTTAAGCAGACACGCATGTGTGCCCAAGCACTACAGAATTTTTACCTATGAACAGCACACTAATGTTAGAAATCACACTGTGATACAAAAGCATCCACTTACCAGATAAATCACCTATCTGATTGTATGACAAGTCCAGCTTCACCAAGTTCACAAGCCCTTGGAGTCCTAGAGGAAAGAACTGTTAAAAATTCAACTAAAAAAACCATAGGAGAGTCATGGAAAAAAAGAGAAGTCAGGACACTGGCCTTCGACCCTGGATATGATGTTGCAGGACAGGTTGAGGCTCTGCAGGGAGGTTAAGGAGCCCAGCCCCTGGATGCGACTGATCTGGTTAGAGGACAGGTCCAACTGCCGTATATGCCAAGCAGAAGTCAGCCCCTCGATCTTAGAGATGCGGTTGCAGTGAAGGTTTAGAGATCTGACCTTCGAAGTAAGCGGGATTTCCAATAAGCTACGGAGATTAAATAAAAGAAGCGAATACGTTGAAAAGTAATTTCACTTAAACTTGGCCTTACATGCAACCATACATTGACTTAAGGAAGCGAGTGTAATTGAGTTACAGCGGTTACCTTCTTATGTTCTTGTCAATCAGACTAAGCTCCCCATCCGCCATCGTCCGCGAATTTTAAGGGCTGGTACAGTCGTGGCTTTGATAGTTTTTAATATCACCCAGGGAAAATTTTATTTCAATTTCGATTTCGTTTCGACTGAGAAAGGACATATACGTTTATTTTCACAATACAGCTAAGCCACAGAATTACGTAACGACGCATCGTATTCGTCATTTAAATTGTACATTTATAAGGTACATTCACATGGCAATTTACTCTACATACTGTTATTAGGTGTAAGGTTTTGCAGTAACGGACCCACAACGCTTTAACAACATTCAAAACAAACTCACTGAAAAGAACCGTATGCTAGCTAGCTAGCTAGCTAGGCTACCTACTACCGGCTGTCCAGACATCCAAACGATTTTTATTTTCTCTTTTGCTATCTTCAGAATACAAGAGACGTGAATTTAAGATGTAACAAGGAGTGAGCGCCGGACCGAGTCTACAGGGAAGACAAGTATCGCGCCGTGAAGAACCGGTCAGCACGGACACTCAAACCAGCCGCCATGACTGCTGGTTTCCGTTGACGTCACAGACCCGCCCACCAACTTCTGGTTATGTGGACGCGTCTGTGCGTTACCAAAGATACCAGTAATACACACACACACACACACACACACATATTTATATAGTATTACCGGTATCCTATACACACATACATACACAAGGATAAGCCATAACATTGAAACCAAACATAATTAATACTAATAGTGAAGTGAATAACATTGTGTTTATCTTGTTATAAAGGCATCTGTTATACATTAGGCAGTGATGTACAGTAACAGTAAGTTCTTAAGGTTGGAAGGAGGGAAAATGCGTAAGTGTAAGGCCAGCGCATTTCCAAAATGGCAGGTCTTGTCTGGTGTTCTCAGTATGAAGTGGTCAGTACCATGTATAAAGTGGTCCAGGGAAGTCACAAGGTCATGGGTGCCCAAGGCTCACTGATCCCACAAGAAAGCTGCTGTACCATATATTACTGAGAAGGTAAATGCTGGTTATGATAGAAAGGGGTTTGATCACACAGCGCATCACAGTTTGCTGCGTATTGGGCTGCGTAGCTGCAGGCCGGTCAGAGTGCCCATGCTGACCCCTGTCCACCACCAAAAAGGCCTACAGTAGGCATGTGAGCATCAGAACTGGACCATGGAGCAATGGAAGAAGGTGGCCTGGTCTGATGAGTCATGTTTTCTGTTACATCATGCTAATGGTTGGGTGTATGAGCATAATTTACCTGGGGAAGAGATGGCACTAGGATGAAGTATAATAGGGTTCTCCAGTTCTGGTCTTTGCAGGTTTCCCAACTCAACACACACCATAATCAGCTAAATACCAGGTTTAGTAAGTGTGCTTGAACAAAGAAATCTGTAAACTGTGTTGAATTTTGGCCTTCCAGGACCAGAATTGGGGAATGAAAGCAGGCCAGTGGAGGTAGTATAATGCTCTGTATAATGTTCTGCTGGGAATCTTGGGGTCCTGGCATTTATGTGGATGTTACTTTGACATCTACCACCTACCTAAACATTATTGCAGACCAAGTACACCCCTTCATGGCAATGGTATTCTGCAATGACCATGGTCACAATCAGCAGGATAATGTGCCCTGCCACACTGCAAAAACTCTTCAGGAATGGTTCAGCAACATGAAAAAGAGTTCAAGGTGTTAACTTGGCCTCCAACTTCCCCAGATTGCAAACCAATCAAGTATCTCTGGGGCGTGCTGGACAAACAAGCCCATGGAGCCCCCACATCGCATCTTACAGGACTTAAAGGATCTGCTGTTAACATCTTGGTGCCAGATGCCACAAAAAACCTTCAAAGGTCTTGTGGAGTCTGTGCCTTTATGGGTAAGACTGTTTTGGTGGCAGTAGGGTCACTTGCACAACATTAGGCAGGTGGTTTTAATATATTGGCTGATCGGTATGTGTACATACACTATATGGAAAGTATTGGGACACACCTTTTAATCATTGAATTCAGGTGTTTCATTCATTACCAAATATGTATAAAATCAAGCACCTAGCAATGAAGTCAGGTTTATTTGTGAATGAATGGGTCATTTTGAAGAGCTCAGAGTCATAGGATGCCACCTTTGCATTAAATCAGTTCATGAAATGTCTTCCCTGCTAGATATTCCACATTTAACTGTAAATGGTATTATTGCAAAGTGGAAGCATTTAGGAACAACAGAAATTCAGCCACAAAGTGGGAGACCGCATAAAGTAACCGAGTGGGGTCGCCGAGTGCTGAGGCGCATAGTGCATAAAAGTCACCAACACTCTTGATGATTCAGTAACTGCAGAGTTCCAATCTTCCTCTGGCATTAACTCCACCAGAAAAACTGTGCACTGTTGAGCTTTATTTAAGGGATGGGCTTCCACAGCTGAACACCTACATGCAAGCCTCACATCACCAAGCACAATGCCAAGTGTCGGATGGCGTGGTGTGAAGCACAACGCCAGTGGACTCTGGAGCAGTGGAAACATGTTCATAAAGCAGTGTTTCTCAGATCAGTCCTCGCGAATCCCCCGGCCCTTGGAGACGCCCAGGGAATTGAGAGCAAAAACATAGAATGCCTGGGGACCTCTGAGACCTGATTTGAGAAACACTGCTGTAGAGTGATGGAGCCTGATGGATGAGTCTGGGTTTGACGGATGCCAGGAGAACCTGCCTGACTGCATTCTGCCAACTGTAAGGTTTGGTGGAGGAGAGATAATGGTATGGGGGTGTTTTTCGGGGGTCAGGTTAGCCCCCTTAGTTCCAGTGAAGGGAACTCTTAATGCTTCAGCATACCAAGACATTATGGACATTTTTATGCTTAAACCTTTGTGGGAATAGTTTGGGGAAGGTCCTTTTCTCTTCCAGCATGATTGTGCCCCAGTGTACAAACCAAGGTCCATAAAGACATGGTTGGGTGATTTTGGTGTAAAAGAACTTGACTGGTCCCCACAGAGCCCTGACCTCAACCCCATCAAACATCTTTGGGATGAACCAGAATGGAGATTGCAAGCCGAGACTTCACATCCAACATCAGTGCCTGAGCTCCGAAATACTGTTATGGATGAATGAGCAAATATTTCCACAGAAACACTCCAATATCTTGTGGGAAGCCTTCCCAGAAGACTGGCAGCTGTTATAGCTGCAGAGGGGGGAACAACACCATATTGATGCCTATGGATTTAAAATGGGACGTCATAAAAGTTCTTGTAGGTGTAATGGCCAGGTGTCCCAATATTTTGTCCAGATAGCATATATAATGCAATAATACTGAAAAGACAGTAAAAAAAAAAGAAACAAAACAAATGTTACTGTTACATTTCTTACATGGCTATATACAATTTTCCTTGTCCTGTTTAATTTTAATTTTACTTCACGGTAACGTGTGCAGCTTGCCACACTGTGTAAGAAATAAACCAGTCAGGAAGGATACTGTAGTTAAATACGGAGTAAACCAACAGGAGTGGAGAGGTTACTTGTGTGACCGGATGACAGACTAAAGGTATTTAACTTGTCTGATGGATCGGCGATCACATAAATCGTGTTTGATCCTTTAAAACAAGTTTGCAAAGGCCATTCATTAAAAAGAATTCTCAGCACAATTATGTTCCTCATTTTTGCCCGTCATTGTGATAGTAATTTAAATCTACGATACACAATCAGGATTTATATTTGCCACATGGCATAAAATATTGGTTATACCAGAGGAGCTGCATGATTGGTTTTGCAATCTTGGCTTTCAGACAAAATCGATTTAGCCAATTACCTCCAGTGCAGCCACTGGCCCTCATTAACCTTAGAACATTATATTCTGGTGCTGATTAATTGGGCGAATTAGCTCCGCCATCTGTTGCCGCTACACTGCCTTTCTGTAGTCCTGTTCTGGGGACGGACTTTCTACACCTCTGCTGAACACTGTCAGCTGTCGGTAATGACAGCTGTGCAAGGTCAGTAATAGAGATTGAACGTGACGATATCACCCAACCCGCTTCTGCCCGCAGTTTCTCATCTAACAAAGACTTAAATCACTCTGGAATAAAAAGACGTTCTCTTACATACATTGATAAAATGCATATTTCCCTGTAATATATAAATTAAGTTGAAACACTACATGGAGTATAAATGTCATGTCCACACCAAGTCATCTGTTTTACTCTGGTTTAACAAAGACAAATCGTTCCACGTTGCTGTAACTACAACACCGAAAGAGGATTCATGCTAGCCAAGACTGAGAGTAATTTGTTCATATTATGAAGCTTGTTCATTACGCTGTTTGTTCTCCACATACACATGCTGTGATTCACATTGCAGTCCCCATCACAATTATAACTGTGGGATATTAAAGATGCATTAAGTCTGTAAGCATTTTTTTTTAATGGGGAGAATCGCGGAACCCAGTTCTCCTCTGCCCGGCTCCACGATACTTCTACGGCACCTGGTCTAATGAGGTTCATTTACTGCTGTGGATCAGTGTGTCTCAACCCTCAGACAGTCCACATTTTAGCTCTCTGCCAGCTCTTAACACACATGAAACAAACAATCCAGACCGCTGAATACCTGGTACAGTAAAAATGTAGACTGTCTGGGGTCCCCCGAGGACTCTGGGCTGAATATTGTGGCACGTAGCACATTGCACAAGACATATTACTGAGGTTTAAAAACATTTTTTTGGCCGACCCTGTTTTGGCTTCCTAAACCTGCCTGTCTGCATTTCCACGTTTGTCCCCAAATGTTTTATTTGACACGAAAACAGGGTTCAAAGGAGGAAAGTACAGCAAACACCTACAGAAACAGACTGTCTGCCCTCTATATTTTTACTTTATCTTGCAGTTGGTCATTGGTCACCCTTCTAATAGAATCTATCACATTCTTGTATTTGTAAAGAGAAAAAGAATTTTTGGACATGATGGTATATAATGAGAAAGGCCAGCATATGCATTATGACAATTTAATTCATCCTATTTCCGATGTAACTGAATCAATAGCCATACAACAAATGTAAATAAAAATGCATTATAACAACAATTAACAACATGCTTATCATAAAAATAACTTTACAAAATGTTTACATTTCTGTACAAGTGTATTTCGGAAAAATGCTGGAAATGTATTACTGCTTTTAAATCCCTTTGTTATGAATTATTTGCTGAATGGTATCTGAATGTGTTTCTGTATTCCTATAAGTACTGGCAATAAAGACTGCATAAATACATGAAAATAAACATTAAAACTTATATTGTACTATATATATAACTGTTAAAAAACATACATCATTACTATAGCTGACACATACATATATTTGAAATATTCACTCTGTTTATACATTATCTTTTAACCATGAATTTTTGCTCCAGAGCAGTGTTTCCCAAACTAGACCTCAAGGCCCCCCAACAAGTCCACATTTTTATTCCCTCCCAGCTCCCTGCCAGACAGTCTACATTTTTATTCCCTAATAGGAGCAAAGGGAGCAAAAAGGTGGACTGGGGGTGCTTGAGGACTAGACTGGGAAACACTGCTCCATAGCGTAACACCAAACAGGAATGTTCTGGGGTACATCCACCAGCACACTTGTGTCCAAAGCTACAAGGTTTTGCTATATAAAAATAAAGAACCAAAAGTATCATTATTAGCCTTCACAAATACATTTGTGGGGCTCTTTAAAAAAAACTAGGCTAATGGGGCAGTTATTATCGACGTGAAACAAAGGAAATGAATCAAGTTGTTGTTAATAGTGAGAGATGTGTGTTGGTCTCATCTCGCAGACACACAATTCAGGCTGGTCTATAGCAGTGTTTCCCAACCCAGTCCTTGGGGTCCCAAAATCTGGGCTATGTGGAAGGAAGGGGGGGGGGGAGGGAAGGGCTGGTTTGAGAATCACTGGTAAGTTTTCACTGAAGCATTAAATTTTACTCATTTAGTCCCAAAAAATCAGGGTTTGCCAGTCCCTGGAGCAATTGTGGGTAAAGGGGGGCAACAGGGAAGTCACTCTGCTGGACTTGGCATTTGAGCTGGCAGCCTTCGGATTACAGACACAGAATCCAAACCTGTTGAACTGCAAACTGCCCCCATTGGAGCAATGGAGTAATCATGGTTACAGAGGGCGTCAATGAGTGCAACGCGGCCAGATGATTGGTGGTAAAGCCTGGGGGCGGGGTTTATCTGAAATCATCTCGTCACAGCTGGCAGTGCTGATATCTCTGAGAACGTGTGTGTTTGTTATATGGTCAAAACAACCAAAGGATTTATATTTAAGATATAAAGAATTATGAGACATTAAGAGCCACACATAACTCACGCAGTACAGAAAAAATCCCTGCCTAAATTTGTGTTCTCATCAATAATACTTTTGTCCTTTCTGTAGGTAGATAAACAGAGATTAATGATAACTGCAATGCTTTAGTTTTCTCTCACACATGCATGTCAAGGACAGCAAACATGCATCAATTTTGTTTTGTAACCTTTTCACAGACCTGGCCCTTTGAATATGTTTAAATTAATGAGTCAATGCACCAAGTTCATTTTTTATTTGTCGCAGTTTCACTGCATCCAATCAGGAACGAGCAATGCCGGTGAATGTCACAGCGACGGCATGCATCAGTCACTTTCGCCATGTCCCCCGCTTCGCCTCGGCTTCTGATCAGCGTTGGACTTTCAGACCGCAGTTATTTATTTTTACTTTCACATTTGTATAATACATACCATTTTATTGAGGTGGAAAATCATATACAAACAATGACAACGTACGTCACCATTAAATGGAATTAATAACAGCAAAATATAGACTTCAGATGGTTTTGTGAATTTTCAAAATAATTGAAATAATTAAACTCCACATTCTGATTTTCTTCCGAAATATTCGCAGAACCAGCATTGACAGACAAATTCCAGAAGCTTCTTCAGACTGAAACACTAACATAGATGAACACTATTACTGAACACAGCACCAGTTGCTCACGACACCTGATTACACACCAAGTTCTTCCTGGAAGTTGGATGTGCACTCCGGTATAGGGCTGTCGACACGGGGGGGGGGGGGTTCTGTTTTTGTCCTGTTCCTCAGACATTGTGGAGTCCTGTCATATCCTTCTCCAACAGCCAGTGCTGACCCTCAGCTAACAAGTCCTGTAAAGAAGACAGTAGGTTTTATTTGCAAGACAATACATCTAATGGGGGGGACATGATCCAGGTATATTCCCTACAGGTCTGGATGCTGTCCAAACAAATACTTATTTCAATATTAGGTCAAATACAAGAACTCGTGGCCATAGGTGCAAATTAGCGGGAGAACATTTTAAACTGGAGTTGAGGAAGCACTTCTTTACACAGTGTGTAGTTAGAGTAGGGAATAGTCTTCCTGTTACTGTAGTGAAAGCTAAACATTTTAACAACTTTAAGGTGCTGCTTGAACTCCCCCCAAACGAGCTTGACGGCACAATGGCCTCCTCTTGTTTGTGAAATTTGTTACGTTCTTATCCAATGGTTTGTGACTGATTGGGGAAGCCAACTGGTTCACTGATTTAACATTCATTCTGGAACAGAACAGCAATTTCAATATCTTACATCGATCCATCCTCCGTACTACCCTTCCAGTACAGGCTTGTGGTAGATGCCATGATGCCGTTGTATATTTGCAAACACAGTAATGAAATGGTAGAACATGTGACTCTTAAGTAGGACTTTACAGACAGCCGTACAAGTCAGTATAGAGTAAAACTCCTCTGCCTTTAATACGAATGGCCTGAGTGATCAGCGCTTGGCCAACAAGTTCAAAGCAAATCTGTGTTAAAGCACCATCTTTAGCTTCATAACTCATCTGAGAGGAGCCCTAAACCGGCCAAACCCTGCAGCTTACAGGAACAGGATCCCAATACCGGCCAAACCCTGCGGTTTACAGGACCAGGATCCCAAAACCGGACAAACCCTGCAGCTTACAGGACCAGGATCCCAAGACCGGCCAAACCCTGCGGTTTACAGGACCAGGATCCCAAAACCGGCCAAACCCTGCGGTTTACAGGACCAGGATACCAAAACCGGCCAAACCCTGCAGGATCCAGAAACACTGAGGGACTGCACGTGCTGGACTGGACATATGTGAAAACCGATCCTTCACCACTGAGAATCAGCCTGTCTCATCTGCATTTATTTCAGTAAATCCAGTCATTTTCAAGAACTAATGGAAGGGGTTATTCTCCAGGTATTAATGGGATTCCAGGTCGCTATGCACCAGAAATTGGCCAATTTAATGGCATGTTATGGTGACTTTTGTGTTATATATCTCTTTTGTCTTTTGTCTTTAACCCACAGTAAACCAAAAGCTAAACTTTACCAGTTATTTATACTAATTTGGATAGTGGTGTCGGTTTGGTAATTATATTAATTTATCACAAGCAAATAATTTCGGAGGAATAATTAAGGACTCTTACATTCTCCCATGTTTAAATAAGAATCTTTCAGTCACGTTTCACCTGCTTCGTGGGACCACCTTAATGGTACGATTATTCTGCAGCTTTCCAGCAGGAGCAATCGCGTTTGAAGTACGACTCCGTATTACCACCGTAACCGGACCCATACGGCGGAAAAAAAAACAAGAAGTCTGGTGTTCAAAAGGCCAAGTTGCTGGAATTAAAAGGAAACACAGATCGATGTAGCCGAAAACCGGCTTATTAAAAAGCAGCCTGCTGGTAGGGACTGACCCCTGCTCCAAAGCAGAGAAATATCTAAGGGGAATGTAGCTCTCACTTTTTCTATATAACAAACACATACAAGCGACCAAATGAATCAAAAAGAGTCAGTGACATTTAACACCTTATCAGCAAGCTCGCTGCCTCCTCCCTTGACGGGGGCACTTTCGGGCGTTCAGAATAATCCCTATGTTGTCATCAGCGGCACAGTGCAGCGGCCGTTTCAGCAGAGACCCACCCTTCGCTAGAATGAGAGCGAAGTAATAGATTTTTCTTCTCGGTCAAGGAGAAGTGAAAATCAAAGTGATTACTGCCAATCGGGGAAGGACAGGCCATCAGTCAGCAGGAGCTGTACGTTCCTTTTTACTTCAGATGAAAGGGCATTAAATCACCGCTGCTATAGCACCTCTGTCTGTCGTGGAATCAGGTGAGCTCATATATACTGGCACGGCAAAAACAACCTGAATATTCTTAATTAGACAAACATTCACTGCAGGTCAATTCACTGTGTGTCAGCGTGTCAAGTTTACACCGTCAGATTGTCAGTGTTTAAAATGGCTTTTATTTTCATATTCATGTTCAATTTACAGTTTTTCCTGCACTATGAGATTTCATCTCAGCGTATGACACACAGATGACAATAAGGACACAATACCACGGGTCACTGCCACTCAAAGCCTGACATTTAGAGAACCTTACCTCAGTTGTCGATGTCTGACGCGTGGTTCTCTATCTGAAACATAAGCAGAAACACTCTAGACTTTACTAAAATACGCAGAGTCAGGGAATCCTGCAGAAATGCTTATAACAGTATATGATACCCAGTTAAATAAAGGTATATGAACCGAATGGATGATATTGAATCTTATACATTTGTGCTGCCTTTCCGCCTTAACTGTAAATACTGACGTAATAACTGTATTCTCCCTATCATCCCTGATACACAGTATTATTCTGTGTGTATGATGATGTAAATTATCACAACACACCCATGTAAAGCGCCTCGGGCCAATTCTGCTGTGAAAGGCGCTATATAAATGTAAAGTGAATCTAATGCTTTCTGCACTCTCGCACCAGCCCTTTGTCAGTGGCTCTGTGCCAGTCTTATCACCATATCGCTGCCGCCTTCATCTTCGAAGTCATCCTCGCCGCCGTCCGTGACCTCCCCGGCCGCCCCTTCGGCAGCCTCCTCGCCCGAGTTGTCCGCCGTCTCCGAGACCGACTCCTCCTGCAGAGACTCGTAGCTGTCCTTGTACTTCCTCTGAGCCTCTAAACGGAGGGGTAAAAAAAGTCGCCCCACAAGGGACAGGGTCACAGGGCTGTAGCTATTGGCTCAGCACTGTTTTGGGATGTTTCTGCCTTCTCTGATTGGTCATGATGAATCGCAAATGGGCCGCTCCACGATTCCAGAGAACGTTCCCAGAACTCTTCCCAGTAATGCCTGACAGGAGACTGACCAGCCAACGGGGCACCTGTTGGCATCTTTGAAGTGCACTCTGATCCCCAACGCTGAGCTGTCCCATGATAAGAGTCTAGACTATGTATAACTGACTCATATTCTGCCAGTCTGGAGTGGCCAATCTCCTCCTCTGTTAATGGCTTCCCGCCCGAAATCAGATGCCTCTTTCTTTGACAAATGCCTTCGACTGTTATTGAAATTCTGCCGACAGCATGAATGATAACTGCCCTAAATTTCCTTTTTAATGGTCCTCCACTCTCCCAGCTCTGATAGACACGTTCGGGTGTCCAGTGACTGAACACCGTGGACCCCTATCTCCTACACTGTCAGAAAGACCAATGGTAGTGTGTGCACCCCCTTACCGCACTCCACCCTCTGCTGCTTCTCGATCTTATCCAGCCGGCTGAGCAGGGAGTCGATCTTGGTCTTGATCTGCGTCATCTCCCGCTTGATCGTCTGCAACTGGCCCGTCTTCACTGCAGACAGACAGCAAACGGTTAGATGCTCAGAGGAGATTTTAGGGTTAAGCGATTGGTAAGAAAAACTGGACTAATAAAGACACAGATCAGTGCCCAGGTCCCTGGGCCATCATTTTTCTAAGCTTTCTGCATCACATGACCTACATGTGAGGACAGTCACATGACCCACATGTGAGCTCAGCATGGATCCTCAACTGCTCTAATTTAGAGGTTCCCAACCTTTCAAAGTAAGGGGATCGGCAGACCGATCAGCATTTTCGTAATATAACATTTCCGAACAGACAGAAACATGAGGGGTCATAAAACATGAAAATGTACAGTTTATTTTTGGAAAATAAACAACCCCTTCGAAAAAAACCACTGCTATACTAGCAGTGGACCAGAACCAGGGTTCTCTGATTAATTGAGAATCCTGTTATTAATTCAATAAAAGCAGGTAACGGAACCGTGAGCTTTGGTTTATTAAACAGTGACTTTTATTATTTTATTTACTCTTGTTAAATAATGATAATGCTTCTTTATTTCAGGATATCAGTACATCAGGGTGACACCTGACATGACAGCTGATGACACCTGCGAGGTGACGCACGCGTGTCACATGTAATGTTACAGCGGCGGAATAGTGTGATCAGCCTGGCTGCCGAAACTCCAGGGAGCCTTTGAGGATGAAGCAGACATTCAAGATGAACCCGATGCTGACAGCATGAAAGAGACTCCCTTATTTGGCTCCTATGGAGAATCCGTCTTCAGCACATTCCTGACGGGTTCTTAGAGCAAACCGCGACAGCGCGGGTCCATCCTAATTTGGGATTAAACTGAGCAGATTCTCATCTTCTCAATTGAAACTCCGAAAGTATGCCCCCCCTAAATTATATCAGTCTCTACCTCTATATCGTCACTCTCTAATGAAAACTTTTTGAAGATTGTGACTTTTTACTATAGATAGAAAATGCCCACTGTCTACTGATAGCATTTGACATCTACGTGACCAATGAAAAGATGTTTTATAAAGTCATCTAACTACCATTTACATTTGTGGTTATTGACATTTATATTCATGATGGTTGTTTGTATGAGTTACTTTATATTGCTAATTCTAACAACAAAATGTTAATAGCTAGATAGCTAGCTATTAACATTGCTAATTGTGAATATAAAAAGATATTTGTTTATATCTTGTTGATAGTGACATATCTCCCTCCCTGGTAACAATCCACAAAGGTCCATTTAAAACAGTAGACTGGTCACTTCTGGCTGCGTGAAGGTAGGTTTCTATTTGTGGTGTTAAAGGTGTCTCATTGTGTTGTTTCTGTTTTTTTTTTTTAAGTAGCTTCTGAGAAATGTTTTTTTTTTTTTCACTTTCCTGAATTAATGGAGTTTTGGAGGTACAGGTTTTTTATTGGACAGGGACAGTATGTTGTTTGGCCAGCTATTTGAAAAGGTCATTGACCCCTACAGACCAGAAAAAGGAAAAATGATATTGAGTTAAATTCACAGCTCTACAATGTGGCAGCGATAATTAAACACAGGGACACAGGTGCAGTGGACATCCCGCCAGGTAGAGGGCGCCATCACACTCCCCCCTATTGAAACAGATGGTTTGAGAATTCCACAGGTGACAACTGATGATCTCCAAAGCAGAAACTCCACCCTGGGAACCTACAGTCTAATGAGGCTAAAGAGAGAGTCTGGTTGATGTGCACTTACAGGTTATGGATAGATGGAATTATATCCAAACTTTCAATATTTCCTTCATCTTAGTATGATATATACACCCAAGACTGTATTATACCGAAATGAAGTAGAAACTCTCCTTCAGGAACATCATAACCTTTAGACCTCAATCTAACATACCATTTATGGTCTCACTGTTTCTAGCATAAAAATGTTATTTGAAAAATATAAATAGCATAAGAGACAAGATATGTAATAACAAACATTATCCATCCATCTGTCCATCTGTCTATCCCTCCATCCATCCATCCATTTTCTGAAACCGTTTTCCCTGTTTAGGGTCAAAGGGGGCTGGGAACCCATCGCAGGGCACCTAACAAACATTAATGATTAAATAATTATAAATATCCATGGAGTGCAAAATTGGCAGTAAGTAGAGGCAGCGCGAGCGTTACAGAATAGATAAGTATTTACATATGTACACGTGTGGGTTGTTGCAGTGGGAGAAATGTCCTGTTTATTTGGAATGATCAGCACCGCTGTCTATTTCAAAGATGGGAATGAAGTTGGATGTGGAAGTTCTTGCTCCTTCAGATGGGAACCGAACTTTCTGCAGCATTTTAGCCTCTCGCTCAGTGAAGGATAAACACATACAGTCTGGTAATGGTCGCTATTCCCCTGTATTCCGGTGACTGTCAGATATTTTTCATCTAAAATTATCATGGAGGGGGTGGTGACGAAATCCTCACGGAAGATTTAATTAAACACTGATTCACACGTCCAGAAACAAAACATGCTTACTGGCGGCAAAAACATAAGTGTTGAACATACAAATCAGCCAGTGTTTATTATACTACAAATCATGCCAAAAAAATCACAGATCAAACTCAACAAAAAATATTAAATATAATCTTTCAAAAGAGGACGATGTAATAACAGGGAGAAAGAGCAGGATGTGAGCAGACTGGGAAGAAAAAGAAATGTTTGATTCATTCCGTAAAATAAACATCCCGGGTTTTTCCTCGGATAAAACCGCATCTTAGGAACGCCGGGGTCCTGCCGTATCGCGCTGCCTGTGCTGCCTCCTCCCTACCCCCCCCCCCCATCCCCCCGTCACGGTTCCTGAGAGCCGCTGGCAAAGCAAACACTTCTTACTGTCTGTAAAATCACCCGATGGACCACAATCCCACTGGTGATGAGCATGTACCCGTCCTATGCTAATGCTGCCTTTGTTATGCATGCTCCCTATTCAGGGCGTACCCCAGCCCCAGGGCCAGATCTACCTTTCCAGGATCCCAAGGCAAAGCTTTACTAGAGAGCCCTAAAGAAGGTTTTGTATCGATATAATTAATTCCTATTAATTATCTCCATATATTATCTCCCCTCTCTGTAGTTCTCTGCATCGGGTTGACATGAATGTAGCCCTGCTTCCTGAGGATATTAATGCATGCGGTGACAGCATCTGTCGTCTAGCACCTCGTTGTCCCCGCAGAGCAAGGCCCAGGCACTGGCGAGGTGTGAGGTCACTGCCCACTAGGGCGGCGCTGTGCTGGCCTGCCCCCTAGCCCAGGAAGGCGTGAGGATGCAGAGACAGTCGACTGATTTACTGACTGCTTAGCCTACAGGCTGTATGTGTGCCCCCACACACCCGATCTCACATTAAAGCCCCCGCTGTCCTCTTTACGAAGCAACAGGATGTAATACAGTGACATGCACAGTATGAGAGATGTGAGCAAAAACTGAAAGTCCTCTTCAGAAAACAAAAATGAAGATCGCAGGACATTTTCCTCCTGCGCACTGTGAAGAGGCAAACAAACATCCCAGTGCACTACTGGAGAGAAGGGGAGGCGGGCTTACGTTTCAGGCCAGAGGATGAAGAGCTGGCTGTGGGCACTCTGGAGGATGAGGAGGAAGAGGACACCATCTTGAGAGGGAAGGAGGCGGTCTTCACCCTGCGTGTGGAGGGAACCACCACCCGGGATCGCTTGATCGGAACCACTGGTCGCGGGGGGGCGGCGACTCGACCGTGGTATTCAAAAAGACTGCAAATCAAGCAGCGGGAAGAGGCGTAACTATGCGGGATGGAGCAGAGAGCCAGGACTCCATAACATCTGCTGGTCCAACAAGATGATAGTTTGGATCACAATTTAATGATGTTCTCTTTACATGGAGATTTCCCAGCATCTGACTACCTCCCCGGTTTCTATTCCAATCCTGTGGGTTGCTTGGTGACCAGAAAGTGAAATATCTCCGCTCACCCCCAGGGGCAATTCTAGGGCATTTAAACGTGAGGGACATACGACTCATACAAAGGGGCCAACCTTATCTATCATTATGTTTTGAATGTGTGGGCCAATCAGCTTTCAATACCCCATGTGGCCCCACCCCCTTATGCTCCCGAACACCAGCCATGGCCGCCTCAAACCCACACCTGGTTCACAGGCTCTTTTTCTGTTGCTCGGTGACAGCAACTATATCACGTAAATTTCCCTTTTTATCCACTAGGGTCACTCTGTGTTTTTCCTTTCAACAGCAGAAGGGAACCTGCCTTGTTTACCAGAGAGAAACATGTAAATGAAATCCACGTCGGACGAACAATTAACCCTGTATCTTTTCTGAGGTGAAAGTCATATTTTAAACTGAGGGCAAGTTCAGCAGCTCTCAGGCATTTACATTTCATTTATTTTATCCAAGGTGATATTGTGAAAACAGGGTCAGCCGGTCCCTGGAGCAATTGGGGTTAAGGGCCTCGCTCAAGGGCCCAATAGTGAAATCAATCTTCCAGCCCTGGGATTTGAGCCAGTGACCTTCTGATAACAAGCGCAGCGTCCCAAACCACTGAGCCACAAAAGCCTGCTGCTCCGATATGAATATTTAGCTGTGAATGCTGCTGACTGCAAAATGACAGCACCTTGAGCCAACAAACACAAAAGGATTTACTCTGTACCTGCTGCACTTTTTTAAATATTTAAGCCGCCTAAGCCCCATTTATGAGAAAGATTATAGATGTATGTCCTGTCTCTAGTGGCAAATGTGATTCACACAAAGTTTTAAGCACACCAAGGTATAGTTATCGGTGTGTTCAGCACTTTGGAAAAGTAATTTTAGACACTGTTTGCTTTTCACTGCTACACGGGGGAGCTTATATTAACATTAAAGAGCGATGTGCTGGAAACATGGTGAAGAACGGTTTGACATCCATTTGGCGAGCGGGCGGTGCCTTTCAGCGCAGGGACGTGCCACAGTCACCTACCGGCTGTAAAAGTCATCTCTGTAGTAGTCGTAGTCGAACTCATAACCACTGTGGAGGTTGGGGCAAACAGGAAGAGAGAAACAGTGTCAAGTAATAAGGTAATAAGGCTATGGGTGCGAAGGGCTTCTAAAACTGGACAAGCAGGAATCACACTTGTGACAGCTGAACACTTTTATATACGTTCCAGCTCACATGACATTTCACTTTCATAGCAGGCACCTTAATCCAAAGCCATGTCAATTTCTGAAGACACTCTGCCAACCCTGGGATTTGAACTGGCGACCTTCTGGTCACAGGCACGGCGCCCCAAGTTGTTAAAAATTCCCACGCCGCCTCTCTTTTCTAAGTGTGCTATGCACAGACCACAAGAATAACCTCCACTGATGTAAACCTAAAACGTAGCGGGAAGATTTAAGGTCCTTAACCCCGCGTGTACCAACTGATGAACGACGGTACATCCTGGTCAGTTTATCTGAAGGTGCCCTTACCAACCTCCTGATCATCTCAAACTGCCAGGTGAGACCTAGACACTCCACCAACATAGGAGTGGAAAAAAAGGGCTTCTAAGTTTCTTGACTGTCCGCCAGTACTTGCAGTCGATAGGTAAATGATAGTGTTTTCTTCAAAACCATGGACAAGATATTTTGTCACGAGATAAAACAGAGTCTGAGAGACCTTGGGTGAGTTTCCCGAAGTCTCCTTAACGCTTCATCGCTTCAATCTTTTACGGAGGTAGAGTTAAGGCGGCATCGGGAACCTCACCCCTGATCTCATAACTCAACTGTGATAATAATTGTGTTTTTTCTTCTGATGCACACAAGCTTCTATTCAAACACACAATTCTGTCCACACGTGGCCCTGCTGCCAGCTCACCATCCCGCCTATTTCGGAAGCATAATGGCCGGCAGGCCCTGTCGTCATAGCTGGCCTCACCTGTAGATGGCAGAGATGGGTCGTTTGGATCCCAGCTTAGGCCTATAGGGCCTGGGTTCGCCTGCCATGTTGATGTCTGAAAAACAGTCACATGACCATTGGATAATAATGCTCGGGCACACTTGCTAATTCACAGAAAGATTAGAGCGTCAAATGGTGTGCAAATACATCCCTTTTATTTGTGCAACTTCGCCAAAGCAGAAAAAAAATTAGGCAATTATTAAGTGTAAGATTTCGTTTCTATAGTTTTCAGCACAGACGGCTTAAGCAATAAGTGATTAATTAAACAAAAAAAATTCCTAAATTACACTAATTTCATTTAAATCAATTTAGAAAAGCTTTAGTGAGATTTGAATTGTAATTAACTTCAACCATGAGTCCTGTCAGGATGATTAATTAAGAGATCAGCAACAATAACTGACACAGGGGAGGTATGAAGGGGACCAGGAGGGAGAAAGTACTGCCCACCAGGCTAAGATCATAAAAGCGCTTTTGCTGTCTTTCGGTGGGAACTGAGAGGCTCAGAAGCAGCTTCTGCCCTCAAGCCATCAGACTACTTAATGCTAACTGACAGCAGTAATTACACTATGCCGCACACATCTGATCTTCTTTGTCTTATACCAGAATAACTTTACTGTTCCTTATTTATTCCATTTTTATTACATTGTAGCTCGGTCTTACTGCTTCCAGCGTTTTTATGGCCGAGTTCATCACTTTGCATTTCACTGCAGGTTACGGCTGGAACTCACACTTTGCATATGACGCGTAAACGCTTTGAATCCACTCGAATCGCTGGTTACCACTGATGGCTTTACTCACAATAGGGCTGGGATCGTTCTGGCTTTCTCACAGACCCGAAGTCTATAAATGTCATTGACTGGGAAAGCTTGCACCAGCCTGACGGCTCGGTCGGGCACGTGTGACTTGACCCCTGAAGCAGCGCAGAGTGACTTTTTAACACCACACCAGCTAATCCATATCTCACAAAGAACAACCCTGACAGCAGAACAATGATCGCTGCTATCTGAGTGCACTGGGCATGAAAAGCCATTTAGAGCGAGGATGACTGTGACAATGATGACTGCCTAATAGGGAGATAATAACCCTAAAAGCAAAGATATATTCATTGTGTCCTTTGTGTAGCTGCGCTGTATAACCAGCCTAATATCCTTTACCTGACTCATCACTGCTTCTCATTTATGCCTAAATTCTGTGACGCTCCTGGTTTCCAGCCCAGGTGCATCACTCTCCAGCGTGTGCCGAGGTCGGATTCAACCGAAGGGAGCCATATCTGATAGGACGTATCCTTAATATAGATGAAACCGCTCTCTCAAACAGATTTCCCGGCACTTTCAAGTAACCCTCAAATAGCAAGAGTAGACGTGTGTGTATGTGTCTGTGTGTGTCTCTGTGTGTTATGAGACTGTGTGCGTGTTATGTCTGTGTGTGTATGTATGTGTCTGTCTGTGTGTGTCTGTGTGTTTGAGTGTTTCTCATTCCCGTATTTATATAGCAGCATTCTCATTTTCCTTAAAGTGGAGTGAAAAATAATCAAAATCGCGAAAGCCTCCTAAATGAAATCTCATCTCTGGCTTGTGTTCTTTAAGGACAGGGATTTCACGGTATTCCATGTCAATTATCTGTAGTTCTGCAGGGAAAATATTACAATAAATAAACATTAAGATATGCGATCTTAATCTTTTTTCAAGCATTGCTTCTTTCTAAGCCTACAGCTAATTACATTTAAAAGAATAATCCACAAATATGGAATAAGTGGACAGTAATACGAACTAAAAATCCAAACCCTATGTGTTTTCTACATTAGATCAATAAAGTCCTGCTGTATGGCAGTATCTCTGTGTCACCTGCAAGAGAGGGCAGTCCTGGCCAAAGTCACGCCCCCATATCGAGACCACGCCCTCCACACCAAAACCACGCCCCTATGTCAAGACCACGCCCCCATGTCAAGACCACACCCTCCACACCAAGACCCGCCTACTCAGAAGAAGTTCTAGAAGCCTTTGTCT